>KK120812.1:87155-104896 GCA_000611955.2 Stegodyphus mimosarum
TCTATACAAGAAATGAATTTAATCAGTCAAATAACTTGCATTCTGTTCAATAGCCTTTTGCCAACTTTCTGGTAACTTCGTAATTCTGTGTTCATAGAACTTCCAGAAGATCCTTTATCAGCAACAAACTCAATCAAGCGAGATTTAAGGTCATTCTTATTACTACATTAAGAATTACCATTTAAGAAGTTTTCTAAACTTTGAAATAAGTGATAATCCAATGGTGCAAGGTCGGAGCTATATGGGAAATATGACATCACTTGTCAAACGAGCTCCAGTACTTTCGTATATGCTGCTAAAGATGTGTGAGGCTTCATATTGTCACAGTGCAACATGATTCCTTTGCGATTTACCCATTCTGTCCTTTCTCTTCGATTGTTTCCTCCAATTTCATAAGTTGTTGGCAGTAAACATCTGAGTTGATCATTTGGTTGCTCGGTAGCAGCTTAAAATACACGACATCTTTGTAATCCCACCAAACTAATAGCATGATTTTTTTGTGATGCAATTTGGATTTCTATATGATTAATGCTAATCCATCATACTTGGTCCATGATCGTTTTCAATTATTCTAGACAATCCATTTTTTATTACTAGTGATAAATTGTTTTTAAAAAAGGGTTGATTGCATTATTTGAAAAGCATATTCCAAGTACGAATTTGCTGTGTTAACTGGATTTCTTTCAATTCATGTGGAACCAAAGTACAGAGCTTCTTAACAAGTCCAAAATATCTTATGCGATCCAGTTAACCTTTTAGCAATCTCTCATACAGTTATATGATGCTTTGAATCAATTACGATGCTTTGAATCAATTATTTCTTTAATTTTTCCATCATCAACTTCAGAAGTTTACCCGAACATTGGTTACCTTCAAGTGATAAATCGCCAGAACGAAATTTTTTAAACCAATTCTGACACAGGCATTCTATTAAGCAATCACCATCATAAACTTCCCATATCTCTACATGAGCCTCAGCTGCTTTCTTGCCTTTGTGAAAATAAAAAACTAAAATATGTCAAAAATGCCTATTTTTACACCCCACGTTAAAGTTGACTAACAGTTGCAAACACGGAATTTGTTTTTATAGCAACCTTAAAGTGTCAGCTGCCAAATTTCAAAAGAAAAAAAAAAAAAAAATTATAAGCTTGACAGAAGAATAACAAAGCAAACATAATGCTATATATACGTTACAAATAAAGTACACAGTAAAGCAAAGAAAACCAATTTTCACAATTAAATATGTTCAGGTCAGTATTCCACTTGAATTCACAAAAATAATTTTCTGAATTAAAAAAAAAAAAAAAGATAAAGTTTAAAATAATAGTTAATTTTGTAGCCTTAAATAAATTTACAGAGAAGTTTGGCATGAAAGTTCTGTAACAAAAGTGGCCAATTTCACTTCTCAATAACCTATCTAAATGTGATAGAAAGAGCTACAATGCGTGGAATTCATTCTAACCACTACATTATCATTTCCAAGGCCGACAAAGGTGGTCAGATAGTCCTTATAGACAAGAACACTTACATCGAATGGTATCACTAAATTCTTAAATGAAGGACCATATAATCCAATCCCTAAAGAACCATCAACTTCGAGCCTCTCAAAAATAACAACTGCGATCAAATCTTTCCAAATCCTTCCGATCCACTTAAAACAATTGCTTATCCCATCTGTTGTGAATTGTGCTAGATTATATGCTATTCCCGAAATTTATAAACGTGGTACTTCTTTTCACCCTATTGTGGCAAATTTAGGCACAGTCTCGTACCCATTAGCTACATCTTTAGTTTCCAAATGTTCAACTTTATTAAATAACATTTACACCATAAAAAGTTCAACAGAATTTAAAAAAACAAACTGAGGGATTAGCCATGGGAAGCCCTCTTAGTCCTATCCTTGCTGATATCTACATGCATTATTATGAATCAAAATTATTTGAAACTTTAAACTTCCCTGTATGGTTCTGCTAGCAGATGATACTTTTACCCTGTTTGACGATAATAAAGATGATTTAAATAACTTTCAATAATGAATTCCACTGATCCTGTTATTCAGTTCACTTTTGAACTTCAGACATCCAATTCTTTTCCATTCTTCTAAATGCAACATTTTAGTCATACGTAACATGTTCATCTTCAGTACTACTGTTTACCATAAACCTTTATCGGTTTGCTTTTCAGCACACTTCAAATAATGTCATAAAAATAAAATAAAATAAATAAATTAAAAAAAAAAAAAACAGAAGTTGGCTTAATTGTATTCCTTTGTTTTCCATATACTTCAAGTAACAGATAACTGGCTTTTGATCAAGAACTAAATTATTTAAAAGCAGTTGTTATTGACAGGGGCTTTCCTCACACAATATTATCAATTCAGCAGTTAAAAAATTCTCATCTCAACACATCAAAAGGCACACTCTCACTTTACAAGATTATAAGAATTCTGATGTCATTCCTTTTTTTCCCATCGACTAGCTACAAAATTGCACATATTTTACAGAAATTTAACTTTTGGGTTGTTTATTTTTTATCATTAAAATTCACAGTTCCAAACTTAGGCACTCCATTCCAGCTATGAATTCCTGGGATATTTACAGGATTGCTTGCCAATGTGGTTTAATTTATATTGGTCAAACTAAGATAGCCTTCAATTTTCACATCAAAGAACATGAGGCATATGCTAGGAAAAAGGTAACACAGAAATCCTCTGTTGCCCAGCATTGGTGGTCAGAAAAAATCACACTTTCCGTTTTTCTGCAGCCAAAATTAATCAAAAGACATCCTCCATTGGCAAATTAGATTTTCTAGAGGCATTTCACATGGGGGGGGGAACTTTCTGTCCTAGTTAACGACCCTAATTCCAATTCACTTAACATTCAGCCTTTAAAGGTAATTATGTTTTAGTTTTCTTGTTTCATTGATAGACGGTGCCAGTATCTAAACTTCTTTCCAGCCATTCTTATAGTATCACATCTTATCTCATTCATTTACACATAGGCAGCTAATGAAGATGGTTCTGTATTTAAACTATTGAAACTAGTCCTGCAAAATTTACAAATATTATGCTGATTCTTGTTGTCCTACTTCTCCAATAACCTTCATGTTCTTCTTTTTCTTTCTTTCTCTCGCTCTCTCTCTCTTTTTTTTTTATGCTCACTTTTGAAATCCACAAAATTTTAGAATGTGCATGGCTTATGATGAAAATAAGTAGTGTTTAAAGTACATTTTTGTGTTTAAGTGACAAAGTCACAGAAACAGGTTCCTGGGCAGCATCCTAGCCTGTGTTGAGCATGTGAAAAGTTTTTTTATTCATAACTTTGGTAAGCACACCATTTCTATCGCGAAGCAAATGTAAAGTTGATAGCAATGAGAAATCCTAAAGCTGGAACAGTCCCTTATAGTAAGAAAGATTCTTTGTAGAAAGAAGATCAAACTAAATCATGAAAAAGATGCAATGAGCAATTATAACAATGTGAAAAGAAGTCACTTCAATGCGAAATCCTTCTTACAGCCAAGCATGAAAGTAACTACTGCGGTGATAGAGCCATTCTTTTGAATGTGAGAGATAATCTGGTCAAATAACTCACAGGACCTAAATTGATAGGGCATGAAAATAAAAATGCAGTTTGGATTTTTGCAAGCAAAAATGAGGTGGGCATGGCTTCAGAGCCATACATAAATTTAAGATTTGAGTTGGATTTAAGATTTTTTGGTTGAGCCGAAAGATGCAGGAGGGGCTAACTTAACATACCATTAAGCATTTAAAAATGGAGATAATTTACCAAGTTTAGCAAGCAAACACAAAATTGAATGCTAAAGATTTATCATAAAAATCGTATTAAATAATTATACTGGCCATGATGGTCAATTCTTAGTTATGCACCAGGTTATCTGGTATTTTTCATAACATTGAAATCATAGTTCATCTTTGTGTATGGTAAATGTTTTTGTAACAAACAACAAAGGGCTATCATAAAATAAAGATTTAGTGATGAATACAACATATTCTATTGAACCCAAAATGATTAGTTTTTACAGAACCCCGTTGAGCCACACTTGATCAAATGCTTTCAGTATATCGAGAAAAATAACTGAGAGTGTAGGGTTGTTACACTAAACCACATATACAACTCACAGAAAGGTAAAATGTAAAGGTTAAAGTTTCAGTTCAGACAGAGTTTTTTAATGAATTAAGCAAATTGTTGATTACATCAAAGCATGTAGAGGCTACCTGCTTTAAGAGGATTGTGAAAAGGAGCTGATTTGATTCGAGCATGAATTATGCATGTTGGTGGTCTTAGCCTCTTGGTTGCTGCTGAAATAAATAAACTGACAGGCTTATGGAAATTATAATATTTTTCACTGGAAAGACATTTAAAGCCTTTTGGTACAAATAATCATATGGTATTGAAAATGTTAATAATCATTTCATACTGTTTTATTTAAACTATTACAATTCTGTTTTGTTACAATGAGTTAACATGGTTTATTAATTCCATTTTGAAAAGTAAATTAAACATCTTCTGTTACATCAAATGGCAATACCTCTGAGAATAGATAATTTGCCAGGCTTAATGGATATTGGAAAAATCTTATGGTATATGGAACAGCATTACTTGCAAATTGCACAGATGAAAAATGCCCCAGTACTGCAATGCAAGTAGTGCAAGAAAACAGAGATAAAGAGGAAAATATAAGCCTTTGTTATAATTATATATAAAATTTCTAACATCAAAATCATAAATTACCTGAGCTATAGAATAGTCAGATGCACATGTGGCTTGCAGACCTTCTACTCCACTGATACCAATACCAACATGGGCAGACTACATAAAGAGAAGGTTTTTAATTAAAGAAAGTATGCAAAGGAAGCAAACATCAACTATAAATAAATAATAATAATAAACAATAATAACAACAATAATAATTACTAAAATGGCAAATAATAACAACAATAACTACTACTAATGAAAGATTTTATGGTTAAGTAAAGAATCAAAAGAAATGAATTTGAATTCCATTAAGCAAAACAATCTTTCTTCTATAATGCAAATTAGTATTATCATCTTGGTCTTCATAGCCATTTTTTATACAAAGGAGCACTAAAAAATACAAACAAGTGATACTGAGAATAGCTAGCAATAGGGGCTGCAGGCAGTAGATCTATCTATTTTGAAGTATATGTTTAAAGGTGATGCTATTGAAAAGTTTTAAAGTTTTGAATAATGGGGGAAAAATTGGCTAGTTTTTAAATTATTTGTGAAGAAACAAATAGAATACCTGTATCATGGCAACATCATTAGCTCCATCCCCAATGGCTAATGTAACTGTGTGAGTAGCCATTTGGACCATATCAACTATTTCTGCTTTCTGAATTGGAGACACCCTACACAAATTAACAGAATTATTCAAATTTCTGAACCTTAAATAAAGATAATCACAAAGAATTTTTCATGCAAAATTTTCTGTGATTATTTTCTGAAATTGAAATTTTTTTGAATATTGAAAGTGAAAGTTTTTATACAGTCCTCATAAAAATTTTCCAGCATTTTTCAGTTAACTCCACCAAACTATATGACATCTTTTCCCCCAATTTCTGACTTTGATAAAAACTTTATTTTAGTAACCCAAAAAAAGTAAAATGCACAATGTAGAAATAATTTTAAATCAATCAAAAATTAAGTAAAGTCCAGATAATGGTTATAAACAATGTTAATATTTGTAGGGTATATAGGCAGATTTAAAAGGAAAAAAAAGAAAGAAAATAATTTCATAATTCTACTAAAATCAGCAATTGCAGAAATACAATCATAGCATTTAAACATTACAACAATAAAAAGCAGAATCCTTCAGATATGCAGTATATTAGTAGTGGCTAAGAGAATGAGATTAGTAAACACTGATTGTTCAATCCAGACTTTTCCTGAAAACTCCTCTGTGAATTCATCACTCCCTTGACAGATAGCCCTCGAGTGATTTGCCAGAATTAAAGCAATCTTTTAATCATGCTATACAAAAAGTAATTTTGATACATTAAATACAACAAGGAGAGATAGATGTTTAATTCATTACAGAAAACTATCTGTGCCTACTGGATTCTTGTGTATCAATCAGTGCTTTCTTCCTAATGGAAGGGATACCTTAATGGAAGACTTTGTAATAATATTATACTGAATAAAATAACAAAAACCCCAATTGACCAGTCTACTTACCAAGAACTAAACCCACAATGAACTACAAGCAAAGATTTAAGATAGACAAAACCAGAGATGAAACAACAGCCAAATAATGAAGCAGAACAGTAAGAAAGAATAGTAAAGAAAGTGAGATAGTATGAAAGAATAGTAAAGAAAGTGAGATAGTATGAAAGAATAATAAAGAAAGTGAGATAGTATGTAAGAACAGATTGAAATGTGGATGAACCTGTGGGCAAGTGACTGCCGAACACTCTTCCGACAAGCAAACTTAGCATAGTATTCAGTAAGACTTAGCATAGTATTCAGTATCTACTCAGACACTGGTAATCAAATTCAAAAGTTAAATTACACTGATGGCTACTATATTTGGACACACTTAGTCCAGATGACAATAAAAAAATTACATGGTAGAATGAACAGAAAAATATCAATTTTTTTCAATGCATTATTAATAAAAGCAAAATAAATAAATAAAAAAATTACCACAGAAATACATGAATTTTATATACCAAACATAGAGCAGTAATAAGACTGCAAAATATGTAAGAAATGCAAAATTTTTACAGCTGAACTACTACATATTATAACACATAACATTTTGTCAAAAACCCCGTAAAGAGGCTATGGCAAACCTCAGACTGCAAACAGGCCACAATTGCATGGCATATCATCGTAATAAAATTGGCATTCTTCCATCTAGCATATGCCAAATTTGTAAGTCAGGCATCGCGAATGCAGAGCATCTTCTTAAATGCCCAGAACTAGATAAAGAGCCTCAGAAATGTGGCGAGACAAGCAAACTATACTGGAATGTTCGAGCTTTCATGAACTCCTTGTAATGACTACATCTCTTGTGTTTCTTTCCTTGTTTAAATTTTTACTTTGTTCCCATGTTCATTTTGTTCTGGTTCTTACTTTAAATGTTTGTTCTTTTTTATCATATATCATTGTTCTTGTGTGATACTTGAGCTGTTTTATATGTTTGGATTGATCTTTCCAATAAAGCCATATGTAACAACATTTCATATATATTATTCGGCTAAATTAAGAGTGCAAATTTACTTTAAATATTCTTTCCCTTCAAAGTCCTCCCAAATACATGCATTGCAACATTTAATGGAAAACAACCCCTCTATTTAGCCCTGCTGAGTTTGGTAGGCTTATGTTATGCATATATAGCAGTACTTTGTTAAATTTGAATCTTTCATCTTTAAACTGTATTTAATCATATACATGTTTTGATAAAACAAACAATAAGAAGAAAATGCAAGAATTTTTTAAAAATTTTTACCTGCAACAAATAACACTCTTGCAAGACAATGCAATATCAACAAAATCTCTTCTGACATCTGAAGATAGGGCATACTTCAGAGTCTGAAACAATCAAATATTACGAATAAAAAGAAATGATTTACATAACAGTCTAGTTCAAAACATTTTGGAGTTAATTTTTAATGAAGAGAAAAAGTAATTATAATAATGATAAAAAAAAAAAAGAAAAACCAGAAAATAAAATAAATTACTAGTAGCTATATGATGAGGAAATTTTTGCATTATTTCCAAACATATATTGACATGTATTTTATAATAGATACAGCACACATTAAGAAAACTTTAGGAGAGAATTTTTGAAATATTAATTACTGCTATAGAATGTCTGTTTGTTAAGCAACAAACAATGATTTAAGAGAAGGGAAGAAGAAATTCATAGAAAATGGATTTATTTCACTTTTTATTGTTAACAGTGAATGATCAATGCACATGCAAGTCTTGTTTGGGTTACAATATGGCACTAGAATTCTTCCTAGCTGTAGTATTTTCAAAGCAGGACATCATAATGTTATCTGCTTGTAACGAAAGTTTTCCACCAAAAAAAGTTCTTAAGAGTTAGAGGGAAAAAAAAAATGAAAGCAGTACCCTTAGTGTGGGTAGTAATCACCACCCAAAATCTCTAATTTTCTGCCAACATTTTTGGTAGTTTTTCAAAGCCTTCGGCCCAGAAACTAGTGGGCCGCGATTCCAAAAACAGATGCCCTTGTGCAGAATGGAAGATAGTACCAGAAGATGTAGCTGCAGGTATGAAAAAGGATAGAATCCGAAGGGGCAATGTTGAGGCTATATGGTGGGTGTGGGAAAAGATCCCATTCCAGTCTGTACAGAGTCCTGCCGAATAATGCAGACACATGTGGTCTTGCATTACCTTGACGCAACGTTACCTTTTTCAGCCAGAACTCAGTTTGACATTTTCCCTCATGTCAACATGGACTAGAATCTGTATATCTTATTGTTGAGGGTTTTACCTTTTTCCAGATACTCTTTATGGGTAATATCACAGCAATCCTACCAGATACAAAGCGTGATCTTTTTGTTAGTCAAACTGCACTTTGTGACACTGGGCTTACCGGGTGCAGAAGAACCCCTTTTCAGCCTGTGTTGTTGAAGTAAATCCACTTTTCATTTTGACGATCCAGTCTAGAATAATGTTAATATGTTAATGTCCAGAATGTTGTTAATGCACTGTGTCTATTACAAAGACATCAAGTGACGATCCAGTCCAGAATTTTGTCCTTGCGTCGATATTCGAACAGATTAGTGCAGGCCTGAACACATCTGTCCTTATCTGCTTGAGTCAGCTCATGTGGCACCCAGCAACTGAACTTGTACGTCAAGTTGTGATGCACAGCATGACTCATGGACATGGCACTAACGTTTAACTCCTTAACCAAGCACAGTTATCTTTAACCAATGATACTTATTTACTTTTTATTTTAACCAATCATACTTATCAGTGGTTGATTTTCATCCACAAGTTCTCACAGGTGGGCCTTATCAAGATCAGTAGGCCAGTCAGAGCACTCTGCTTCTTGAATATCATAGTCCTTGTTTTTAAATTTCCGATACCAAACCTTCACAGTGCTGTTTGATACAACATTAAAACCTAAAGCTGTACACATGATTTGGTGACATTCTGTAGCTGACTTTTTGCAATAGAACTGGAAGTAAATGATGGTTCTAGTCTGGTACCATGATAATTCCATTTCGGAAACCTTGTACTTAATAATACTATAATAATGATATTTCTTTACAAATTTCACAACACAGTGTTCTAAAGCAAGTCTCTTTCTTTTAAATATCAAAAATCATTTGATAAAATATGATTAAACGCAGTAATGTGAACTGATTGCGCAAACGATATTTGCTGTGGCAGGAAACTGCTACATATTTTGATATGTATGCTTTACACAAACAGTGGGCTTTTTGTTGAATCCGATGAGGATTACCAATGCTATATGTCTATATTGGCATAATTTTGTTGATATTGTAGTTAGTTTGCTCAGATAATGCTATTTGTCCATTTGTGATGTATCTGATGATTAATGATGCACGAAATGAGCCTGGAGCTCGTACATGGGTATGTTCACTAGAATTTAGCAATAAATGAATAATTTCTTTGCAAAAATATGCCTGCAGTTACTTCCACTGATTTTGACATGCAACATACAAACTTTGATATGAAAATGCTGAAGCACAACTTTATGTACTATTTTGCAAAATGGTTAATTAATTATACGAAAGCAGCTGTCCACTAACGTTACATGTGTTAATGTCCTCTTCCTCTATTATGTGTGTCATCATCACATCTGCTACCAATGTTTTTTGCCCGATTCCAGATTTGAAAATCTTCTTTTGAAAAACCTACATTCGAGTTCAAGTAACAGAAATCATTATTCAGAATCTAAATATATTTATTTGTCTTTAAATATTTTAGGGTTGCCACTAAAATTCAACATTTTTCTGTGACTTCTTGTGGACAAACAGGATTATTTCCCAGATGGAACTTAATGAGCTACTCATCAAATTAACCCAAAGTAAGTGAATAATATTAAGCAATTACTATAAAATACAATGCAATAACTAAAAAAAAAATTATCTTATGTACAGGAAATAAAATACAAATCTATGTAAGAAAAGTACCTCTAAACCATTAGAAAAAACAGGTAAGATTTTTTAAAGAAATATTAAATGCTGGAAGAAACTTCTATTTTGAAAAAGAAATTTGCAACAGTATAGCCTTCATCAAAAATGGCATTTCAAAATAAAGCAAAATCCATAAGAATTACACTGGATTGGAACAGTGTTTAATTAATATAGTTATTATGTATTATAATGCGGAATCATATAGTTCAGTGACTTTTACTATCTATTTTTTAAGGATAATTATGCTTCTTAAGAATGCAGTGACAGAACAAATACATCTTGAAAGAGCAGAAGGAGTAACAGCTCACTAACAGGTGGAAAGAAAACCTATGAAAAACAAAGTTTCCATCCCCCCCATTTTTTTCTTTTTTTAAGTTGAGAAATTCATTTCTTATCATCAAATATTTTTTTTTTAATATTATTTCAGAAAATTGGTTGGCACATATAACTTCTTAGTCATTTTACAAAAAATTCTACTTTTTCTGACTTTTCTTCCTCTCTTTCTTTCTTTTTATCAGTTTATATTTTCACCAACATTCCCCAGCTATTATTTTTTTACTTCCCTGATCTTCCAGCAATTGGGAGTTATTTTATTTGCTGTACACAAAAATAACAAAGTTTTAACCCTTCTTAAATAAAGAATGACACCACAAGTAAAACTAAGCATAAGAAAATATAATATTGGTTGATGTAAATTTTATTTTAGCAGAAGCACTTTAATTGGCTGTAAAAAGATACAGTATTTAACAGGATCTTTCACATTTAACAGGAAAAGTAAGCACGAATTAATCTAATATAACAAAAAAATTAAAAATAGGAAAAAATACAAAAAGCATGGATGTATTTAAAACTCAAGAAAAATATGATATTTATGAAATCTTATAATGTAATCCCAAAAACTCAGGAAAATAATTGCAGAAATTCCAGCTGTAATAAAGTTTCTGCCTTAGAAATAGGCAAAGCAGAGTGATCTGAGACATTAAATTCATTCTTGAATCTTTCCAGTAATCCAGCACTTCGACATTTGAAGCCTTTCAAGTTATTAAAGAATTAAAAAAATGCTACCATATGTACTTTTTGATCTACGGAAATTTTATTTTGAAAACGTTTATAACTCAAAGAAAATGACTGGAAGATTTATATTTAATGAAATAATATCTATAGCTACCTGTATGCAAAATCCAGTTCAAAATTTATGAAATAAAATTGTGATATTTTGTTCAATAAAGTTAATTAATACAAGGTCTAATTAAAAAATTAAAAATCTATTGAAAAAATCAAAATTTATACATTCAAACCAAAAATTCAAAGCAAATATTTTTTTTCTTTACTTAATTTAATAAGAAATTACTTTTAAAATTACATTTGCACATCCTTATTACATTTCATGAAAAATATTATATACATAATAATTACCTTTCCATCAATAATCAAAGCTACTTCATGTTCCTTCCTCAATAAATCACCAAAGTCATGCATGTGACGTCTTATAGCTTCTCTTGTATTCTATTATAAAAGTAAGTTAGAAAATCACAACTCTATACATTTCTACAGTAGATTTTTGAATAAAAAGTAATTATACATCAATTACTACTTTCTTTGAAAAGTATTTAAATTTTTAAGTTTTATATTAGTTAATAATTAGTAAGACAAAGACTTAATAGCAGAAACTTACATCTAAACTGGTTTCATTAATAACTAGAAGTGGCATTGTCTGTGTTAAAAGTCTGCATGAATAACCTATAAAAAACAAAACTCACTTTTCAGGCATTAAAAACAAAGTGGACTACACATATCAATGTGGTGAGAACTTAAAGGCAATCAATTAAGTAACTGTTTCAGTATTCTGACAATATTAAAAAATTACAGTCCAGCTTTTAAGTTCACACTTAAAATGTACATATATCAAAAATAAAGATTTTAACATCTAACTCTGTCAAGAATTAATAAATGATCTACAACATCAATATGGAAATCTAAAGCAATACATGATAAAAACTTTAGAACTGAAATTTAGGCAGAACAGCAACCTCGTTGTTTGGTATACATTCGAATCAAAACTCTGCACTGAGCTCACACCTGAGGTTGCTGTTTTACTTAATTTGAAGTTTTATTTTGGCACGTTTCTCTTCAAAAACTGTACTCTTTTTAATAGAGAGGGAGATGTCCCTCTCTATTAAAAAGAGAGGAATTCATGGACATTGACATTCAAGATTTGAAAATTCAAATCTTTTTCTGATTTTTTTCATTCAAATCTTCAGAATCTTATTAAATAACCATTTAATATTTTAACTCAAAACTTCTGAATTCCCTCTGAAATTCAACTTTTAATTTTCATGATTTTCCACAACTAAATGGACCCACTCATGAGCAACATAATGATTAGTTTCTGAAAAAAGTTTACATATTCCTTAATTTTTCCTAACTACATTTTCATTCTCTAACTTTCCAGATAAGTCAGATTCCTGCAATAGTATCTTGAGAGTTGTTAAACTGGGGTTTAACTACACTGCTAAAATTAAAATTTTAAACAATTATATCATGAAGTAAACTGTTACCAATGTTTATAGCAGTTTCCTGTTTGTCACCAGTTAAAACCCAAAACTTTATATCAGCTTTCAATAAATCAGCTATGGCTTCTGGAACACCCTAGAAATAAAATTAAAAAAAAAAAAAATGTAGTTTTTATCAATATGATATAAACCAGATATAAATTAAACTATTACAGTATAAAATCCTGCTGTGACTTTACATGGGACCACTATATAATAAATACTATTGGCATCTTTATACAATTTGGTTATTGTTTACTAACATTCATAAAGGTGTGAAATCTTTACAACAAATGCCTCAGCATGAAGCTGCAATCAGTCTTATGAAGATAAGTATTTAACTTAAGAGAAAGCAACATTCATAAGATGCTAACACCACATGAAGATTGGTTTTACCCCTGGAAAGAAAATACCATTTGTAAGGTGCCAGCACCTTTATAACAGGGCACAATTATGCAACCAAGCACTTTGTTTCCTTTATTAACTCCTTTGCGACGGCATGTTACTGAACTAAAAAAACCCTCTGCAGATGGGTGGGTCCATATATGCATCAATCCCAAATGTTTCTAGTAGCTGGGTGGCGCATTGGTCTTTCAGATGGGCGTGGCATATATGCACTTTCAAACATACACATTCTTCTAGGATTTTTTTAAATCACTAGATGGCACTCTGTGTCCACTACAGTTGGCTTATTTGAGTATACAAATTGTTGACTTTGTGTCCGTGAAGTACTTTCGGATTCTGGTGATTCGTTTAGATGTATGAATAGATAATATAAAGTAAACAACATACAACTGACACACAGATGGCTTCACGTGATATACACACTGAATAGTTTCCAATGCTTTAAATTTGTTTTTTTCTTTGGGAAGATTGGGAGTGGAGAGTTGTGTTTTTAGAATTTCTGGTTTGTATTCACTTTGAATCTTTTTAGATAGCAGACTAAGAATTCTGCACTGGATAAGAGAGTTAAACTGTTAACTGTGCGATGTGAAAGACATTTTTAATGGAAGAAGAGTATATTCCAATTGTAAAGCCCATGAGTGACTATTTTGACACTGAAAACTCTAGACTTATGTGAGAATAGCGATTCTGACACCGAAATTTTCTCAGAGACTGAATTGGAAGTTTGTTTTCCTTTCATCTCACAATCCAGCAGAACAGTGGCTACTCAGTCATGAACTCTATCCATTAAGTAATTGAAGCCTTATGAATTTGCGGGAATTGCAGAAGTAAACTTAATTCAAAGTTATGCGAATGAAATTATTTTTTTACCATTTTTAATCTAATGAACATAATAATTGAAGAAACTAATAATTGATGAGTGAAAATTTATCTTCATTTAAAATCAATATACTCCTCTAGATGTGCCTAAAATTAGGGGATACCTAGTATTAATTATTCTGCTGGGACGGAATTAAAAAGTTCGACCTCAAAGTGTGTTTTATAAACAATGAAATAATAGTGACTAGATTATAACACACTGTCTCCTTTCTGAATCTTTTATGCTATAATATTTGATCATATATTTAATTATTTTTTCAAGTATGTTTAGATATAGATTTAAGTAAGTTTTTTAAAACATTTCATCAAGATGAGACACATATTTTATTTTGCATTTAGATTTTAATTAAAAAATTTTCAGAATCTCTTGATATTCTGTATTTATCATATTACTGTTAGATATCATTACAGAAAAAGTCAAAACAATTGATAAAAACAAATTTTTAATACTTTTTTTTTTTAAAAGTTAGCGACATGAAATATCCTGTCTTGTGAGGTCAAACTACTGCAACAACACACCGTCTCCAAGGTGAGTTAAAAGATTTTGTGGTAAAATCTTAGTTTACATTACGGCCTTGGCACGATTTTGAAAATTGTCACCAACACCAAAATGACCCGTTTACTAGGATTAAATCGATTTTGTTTTATATGAGAATGGGAAGACATTTTCTTTCATTCAACATGTGCATGTGAGTCCCTTGATTCTCAAGGTTACTGTAAACCAAAGTTGCTGCGAACTTGCTTTGCCTTTCTAAAGACAATCTGATTGAAGCTGCAAAAACTGACTCTACGCCAGCTGCAAAAATGACGCTTGGGCACTGCATAATTCGCCAAGAAACTGACTGCTTCCAATGTTGGTGCAAAAATCATTTTTTTGGAGTATTGCAGTATGAAGTTCTCTGACTTTTCCAGATTTTCACTAAAATATTTAAATTGTCTGACATTTCCCTGAACTTTTTGGTCAATTTTCGAATTCCCTGACTTTTCTCGGTTCTCCAGGTTTTTAAGGTAGCATGGCAACTCTGCAAGTAAATCAAGAGCTGATTGTAAGTTAACATCATTGTTAAAAGCAATAATGTGAAAATATTTATAATAATCTATAAAATATAGATATTTTAAAAAAAACAGCTTATGAAAAAATGGTTAAGTCCTTGTATTTACAAGTGTCAGCACTTTCTCTTCTTTTCTACTCCTATAGGTTATACGTGAGAACTGATGACGTTTATATAATTTGAAAATGGCAAAGCCATATGGACTATCTACCTAACAGAAAGGATGCCTTCATGAAGACTTCCTTAGGAAAACTGGCTCATATTCACATGGGGGAAACCAACCATACAACCAGCCCTTCACCTGGGTTCGAATTATTTAGTATTCAGCAGTCTTAGCCACTCAGCCACTGGTGGAGTATATAAGTATGTATATAAGTTGCATAATTACTAAAAACTCTCCTGAAATTGCTGCTCTGTCGTCAAAAATCAGCTGACTAGTTAATTAACAATAAAGAATGTGAAAGTTGTCAGCTTAAGGGAAAAGATGACTATGGAGGGGGACAGACTGTTAGTTACGTAACACAAAAAAAACTTTATAACCACTATGCAGATAGCTAACTTAGATGCCCCACACTGAACATAGGATGTATACCTAATATTTCACATCTTGTGCCCAGAATAAAAATATTAATATTTCACAGTTTCCGTCACTCTAATACACACTTTAAGTTTAAAAAACAGACGGAAATTAATGGAATATTTTAGTCATTTGCCTTCAAAATGAAGTGAATAAAAAATGAAATGAATGAAACGAAATAATAATGAACTATTTCTAGATTTTCAATAGCAAACAAAAAACTTTCTCAAATCAGGGCAAAAAAAATTACCTTTTGAAGTTTATCTTCAATAGCAGTTGCACCCAAAAGAGTAAGATTCTGTTAAAATAAATAAATAAATATTAGTAACACAAACTGAAAATACTCAACATTTATAATACAGATTTAAAGTATATTTCTGTAAATTTCAAAATTCTTTTATACTGAAAATTTTGATAACTATATAACAATCCTAACACTTGAAGAGAAAACTTATAATTTTTTTTTGGGGGGGGGATCCAACACAATTACCACAAACAAGCAAAAGTTTTAACTTTTAACTACAGTCAGTGATTAAACTTTTGCTTGTTTGAGTGAAATAATTATGTTGAAACTTTATTTACTTTTTTTTTTTTTGTTTGTTTACAGTATTTTTATTGCAAGCATTCAAACTGACTCATGATTGACATTCTCCCTTAATTTTCTACACCATACTGTTCACAGCTGCAAGAGATTCGTATATGTTTTAATCTTTGGGCTTCCATTTTAAATTTTGCACAAGTGAAATTATTCAATTACAAGACAACCACAGGGCCATCTAACATAAATTCTATAGCATGCTAAGTAGTCAAATCCATCACTTGGACTTAAACTGTGAAGTGCTTGCAAAATTTGCTGAGACTGAGAATTAGCCAGAAATATTTTACACACAACCATTTTATTTGTAATGTCCCCTTTCCCACTGAAATATAAATAGAATCTGAAAATATGCAGAAATGTTTTGACATAGGCATCCCTTTTTCCCCAATTTAAATGTTAAAAGGTGCTGTGATGTATGTAAGTCCTACTGTAATGCTACTGCATTCCATAGGATGAGACAATTAGTGCTATAATTGTTAGGTACTTGCTGGATCTCCAGCACCTGTGAAGACATTGTAAACAATCTGCAAGGGCCTTTTGGCAACAAAATTTAGTTTTTCAATTGCTTGCAAATATTGTTTGGCAACTGAATTCTAAATGACATTAAACAAAATGTTGTTCACTGTAATTTATCTGCCTCAATATGAACTCTTTATAAGTAGACAAGTTGAACCACCTCACCACTTATTCCTCCACTCTGCCTGCAGCTGCATAGTCATTTTGCTTATACGGTGCAATCTCTTTGGGTCTTAAATTCTGCTGCTCGGTGCTTGTCTAGATTCTAAACAATTTTTTGTCCCTAAATTCTAACAATTTTGCTGCTAGTTGCTTCTCTAAATTCTAAAACTGTTGCCACCCAGTCCAACTGCATTGTATCTGGTGCCAACCCTGGCTTCTGCACACTTTAAATGATTCAAGCTATAGTCAATTACATAAAAATAACTTAAAGATCATATAATATATCTTGAATAACATATCTGATTTTTAAGTAAGTTTTTAAATCTCAAAATTCGATGAATTGTCAAGTCTTGATGAATAAATCATTGCCAAATTTCATATTTCCATATTTTTATTTTTAGTGATAATTATAATAGGAAAAATGTACCCTGTTACAGTAAAATGATAGGTAGTTCCAAATATTTAACATAATAAATTATGACATAAGGCTTCAAGTTTTCTATTAAATGAAGTACTTTAGTGAAACCTGATATTGATATCTAAATCTTACTGCTCCACAGAAATCGCATATTTCATTATATTGAATGACATCATATCTTGACATGTGACATTACAAAATGTCATAACATATTTCATTATGCTTGGCTGGTTTTCCTCTCTCTTATAGAATCTTGACTTAAAGATGAAAGTTTGAAACTTCAAAACTAAATCTCTTATACCCCATTCATTAACAGAACACAGTCTCATTGCAAAGCAACAAAGTTTAGCTTTTGCTATAACATTTCTCTTCTATTAAGAGAAGATTTATTGCAAGCAAACACA
>KK120812.1:104926-118796 GCA_000611955.2 Stegodyphus mimosarum
AAAGAATCTTACTTCATTTGGACTCTACATTTAAGATCTGTTTGCCTGGACAAGAATTCAACAACTAAAGTGGCATAGTCTACACCCATTTGGGGGCAATTTCTACAAAAATGATAACTGTATCCTGTGGTTAATACTCGTAGTTAGTATATGTGGTCTCATCGAATGTACACTTGCAAATATTAACAGACTAGTATTAAAAATAAAAATACAATAACTAAGTAATACAGCCAAACCGTTTCAATAAGCTGAGCTGCATCTTGTAGCTTTCTTTCTCGATACTGAATGGCCGTGCTTGCTTTATAATATGTATTTTTCCACTCCTAGTCAGGAAACAAAATTCCATAATTTACAGTTAAAAATATGCAATATATCTCTGCATTGTATAACAATTCTATACATGGAAAAATAACAGCAAAATCACCTCATAACTTTCTGGAGAAATCTCAGCAACTGCTAAACATAAAGTTCTAAGACCTAAATGAGAAAAATTAATTAGTGTTATTACCATCTAATATTAATTATTTTATATAAATGAATTTCTCAGCTTTATCCCAAACACAGTATTAATAATTTAATAAAATGGCATGTTGATTGGTATCTAATTAAAACTTACTTTACATAGTACTTACATTACTTCACATTATTAAACTTACTTACATTGTGCACATTCTGTAGTTTATCTTCTAATAATGTGTTATTATTAGAAGATAAAACTACAGAAATGCTCTTGTAGTGTTTACCCTATGCATAAGTCCTGCATTCTTCCAATAAGCTAAATTATGCTAACAAAATTGTTTTTACCTATTATCTTGATACGACATACTTGAAAACTAAGCATTACAGAAGTCCCAAATTTATTAAATTATTAAATTTATATTGTATGTTGCCACACATAAATATCAAAAATAATTTGGTTATAGCAGAAAAGGTATGCACATGTGATGTTCCAATAAGTACAAGGCATCCTTAACAACTCTTATCTGCAAAAATCCATATATCAATATGAACAAGAGATTTATCATTTAATTGTTCTTTGTCAAATATTTGTGGCAATTCTGTTCCAAGACAATATTAATCAGGATTATTTTGTTCTAACTGCAATGCCTATTTTTTGCCTCTATTCAATTCTAAAAATTCTTATTACAATCTGAATTTTTTACTTTTTATAAACTTGAAATTAAGCCAAATAATACTCACACCATTGCTCTAAGTATTCAGCAACTAATACTATATTTAAGTCATTCACGAAGACTATAGTTTAAATTATCAATTCTGAATTCCCTTTTTCTCAAAACATTATAATAATTCTACAGTTTAATATACAAATGAGATGCATTTTGCAATAACTCAAACCTTTTCACTACATACTGCAATTAGGTCTGCTAATCATCATATAATGGCCAATAAATGTTCAACTATAAGGAAAAATTATGTTTCTCCTTTTTAAAAATGTACAACACATACTGTTTTCGGTTTAGCTTAATTTTAGAGCATAGAAAACATTGATCATTACTCCAGGGCAATCTTTCAATTCTTGTCAACAATTTTTATAGATAAATCAGTACATTAGTTTGTCCTTTACATTGCTAGATAAAGTGATAATCACACATTACACTGAACTCCTTCCTGTATATTATGTTTATTTTATTTTATTTTTTTTTATTTTTTGCTTTATTTTATAATTACAACTTTAAACAAAATCTAAGCATAAAAAATATTTAAATGATGATAAAATATGACTTGCTTAGATGTCTATCTGATAAAGAAAAAAGGGATGGAAAAGATAAAAATTATAATAAAAGAGATAAACACTTGCATGACGAAAATGCGAAACCGAAAAGTGACGCAGACAGTTTTATTTTATGAGTTTACAGATGGTAATTAAGATAGTTTGTTAAAATAGCTATCATATGAAGATACCAATGATGAATGAGAAGATAATTTTGTCAAGAATGATGAAGACTAGTTGATGAAAATGTAGAATGAATAATCACAATAGTGACTCTAAAATAGTCTTATATTAGGAATTTCACTATACATGATAATAAATATAATTTCTAAATTAGTTATATTTATTAGATGAAAACAATATATAATAGTCATGAGAAAAAAGATAAGAGTTTTATCAAGAATGATGAAGACTTGCATGATGTAAATATGGAACTGAATAATCATAATAGTCTCAGTAAGATAGTCTTCCCTTTCTAACATTAGAAATGATAATGATGAATTTATAAATTACATCTCTTGGAAATGTTGACAGATGAAAAGGTGATGATTTTATCAAAAATAGTTAAGACTTACATACATAAAAAGATGACAATGAAAATAATTTTTAGTTATACCTATCAATTGAAGACAGTAATGGTGTAGACAGATAATAGTTTTGTCAGAAAAATGGATTCAGTGACAGATATATAGAATTCAATAATCATAGCAATGATTCTGAAACATCTTATCTCAATGTGACTAAAGTGACTCATAATAATTAAAATAATTTTTTAGTTAATTTAATGCAAAAAATGAAAAAAAATTACAATTTTGAAAGCAACACCTCTTCCTTAAAAAAAAAAAAAGTATTAAATAAATTACCAGAACTAAAATAAATCACGAAGTGCATTTTTGAAGAAATTAAATTTTTTTTTTAAATAATCAATACTAGCATTACTGATGAAATAGAGATATGCACTAATATAAACATCAAACAGATGCATACATTTCTGCTGTCCTGGTACTAAAAATTATATCTAACACTTTTACTGTAATTTCAAGAATAAAGCTTTTTTTCCATACCATTGCTAGCAAATTCTTTAAGATGCTCTAGTGTTATTTCCTTGTGTTGTTGATGATCTCCAAGCCTCTCATAAATAACAGTATCCTAAAATTACAAGAATATATATGTAACATAAAAGATATATCATAATTTAAATTACCAATAGCCCCTTAATGCTTAATTTGAGTATTTCTCCTTTGTATTTTAAAAATAGTAATCTTTTTCTGCACTGCATCATTTCGTGACTACTCTGTCATATGACTCCTACATAATACAGGGTGTTTATAAAGTCCCGGACACATTTTGATGTTTAATAACTCATAAAATAATAAAGATAGATTAAAATTAATAACATAAATAGTTAAATAGACTCAAAAAGTTTCATGACCCTTGTCAATGAACTTCCACGTGCACCCCTTCGTAGCACGGAGAATATCAAGTCGATATTCAATTTCATGCCAGGTACCAGTAAGCATGTCGGCATCCACAGTGGCTAATGCGGTTATAATTCTAGCTTTTAGGTCATCAATGTTCGCCACACTCCTCCTGTAAACGTTGTCCTTTACAAATCCCCAAAGGAAAAAGTCCAGTGGCGTTATATCAGGTGATCTGGGTGGCCAAGGAATTGGACGGTCTCATCAGTCATATACTTAGACATATTGGGAAAACTTCATATATTGGGATATTTCGTATATTCGTAAGACATATTGGGAAAACTTTCCACAACTAGAAGAGCTTCAGCCACATGTCTTTCTGCAACAAGATGGTGCACCACCTCATTGGGGTGGGTCCGTGACACTTAGCCGACAACCACTTAGCCGACGGGACACTTAACTGACACCAGTTAGCCGACAAGACATTTAGCCGACACGGACACTTAGCCGACAGGACATTTAGCCGACATGGACACTTAGCCGACAGGTCATTTAGCCGACATGGACAGTTAGCCGACAGGACATTTAGCCGACACGGACAGTTAGCCGACAGGCCATTTAGTCGACACGGAAAGTTAGCCGACAGGACATTTAGGTACGAGACACTGAACTGTGAAGCCATTTAGTCAACAGGACACTAAGCCAACAGTGACGTTTAGCGGGCACGTAGTCAAATTGAAAAAGTGTTGAAATTTCTCATCAGGGAATATGATTTAATTTTCGAAAGGGAAAAAGTAATTTTTCACTTACGTCACGACGGTCACTTAGTTGCATTTTAATATGGTATCTGCAGAAATTGTTCGTAAAGCTTCTTCATTTAATCAACTGGGTTTCTTTGAACACTTTCACAACATTAATTTTTCACATCATTAATCATTTCTTGTTTACTTAATGATATTAATTTTCCATTCTTTCTCCTCCAAAATGCTTTCAAATTTCTAATATCTTTACGTTTCATTACTATTTTACTCATCACGTAATATTACATTCTTCCCCTTACAAAGTCGTTTAGCTTCTCCCACTAAAGAAATTTTCTCTCCTTGTCCTATGAAGCGACGCAGTCACAGATGCAGGTACCCATGCATCACCTTGCCCTGTGTATAATTGTGAAATTACTGAGCATAACTTTTTCTATGCTAGCATAGAAAGCGGAGAAAAGCATGCAGCAGTTTAGTGTTATAAGCATTAACGTAAGTAAGTATTTTAAGCGAGAGGCGTGGTGAATAAAATGTTACAGAATCGCGCTTTTAATTTCATACAAATTTGAAAGCATTAAGAACAGCCAGATTGGAAAATTAATATCATTAAGTAAACAAGAAAAATTATTAATGATGTGAAAGTGTTCAAAAGGACCCAGTTGATTAAATGAAGAAGCTTTACGGATAATTTTTGAAGATCCCATATTAAAATGTAATTAAGTGACCGCCGTATTTAGGTAAAAAAAATTCTTTTTTCCTTTCGAAATTTAATTCATATTCCTTGACGAGAAATTTCAGCGCTTTTTTAATTTGGCCAATATACACCAAACAGCACGATAAATATCACACAATGCTAAATTAACACAGTAATTATAACCACATATGAGATCTTTAAGAATCGAATTTACTGATAGTGAAAATATTACTTAAATATTGAATTTACGGATAAGTCGAGAAATTTCGTAATTCATAGTAAGATTAAATAATTAGTTCGTACGTGTGAGCTAAAACGTCACTGTCGGCTTAGTGTCCTGTTGACTAAATGTCTTGACAGTTAAGTGTTCCGTAGCTAAATGTTCTGACGGGTAACTCTCTGTCTTGGACAAATGTCCTGTCGTCTAAATGTCCTGTCGGCTAACTGTCCGTGTCGGCTAACTGTCCTGTCGGCTAAATGTCCTGTCGGCTAACTGTCCGTGTCGGCTAAATGACCTGTCGGCTAAGTGTCCGTGTCGGTTAAATGTCCTGTCGGCTAAATGTCCATGTTGGCTAAGTGTCCCGTCGGCTAAGTGTCCGCGACCGCATTGGGGTACCATCGTTCGTAGTTCTTTGAATGACCATTTTACAGGAAGATGGATTGGGCAAGTAGGTCCAATTTCTTGGCCACCCTAGATCACCTGATATAACGCCGCTGGACTTTTTCCTTTGGGGATTTGTAAAGGACAACGTTTACAGGAGGAGAGTGTTGAACATTGATGACCTAAAAGCCAGAATTACAACCGCAATAACCTCTGTGGATGCCAACATGCTTGCTGGTACCTGGCATGAAATTGAATATCGACTTGATATTCTCCATGCGATGAGGGGGGCACACATGGAAGTTCTTCATCCTGAACACAATGCACTTGCTTTCTACACTTTGGCCTAGTTGAATTGTGCTTGCTCCTCTCTTCTTACTGAAAAGCTATCAAAAGTATAAACATATTGAAATAGGTACAAATAGTATGCCAAGTTGTTTGTGGCTGCAACATGTTTACTCAAACAAAAATGAAGATTTAATCTGCCTCGGCTGCAAGCTTCCTATTCCTTAAGGATTAGCATTCTATGCAATCGAAATTCGTGCTGTTCATTGTGGATTCAATATTCTATGCTATCACGTACTATGCCATCAATATTGCTAAGTGCTTTAATTACATATATAAACTCTCAATATAGTTACTGATTGATGCTCATTGTATTTATATAATAATAAGTTAATATTTTAAAATTTTTTCATAATTAAAAAAATCTCTTAGAATCTGTATCATTAATATCATCGGCATGGTTAATTTTTTTTTTAATTTACTTTCATTTATAATGACCTAAGGTAAGGTTTGCAAATAAATGCACAAATTCAACATTTAAACTTAATTGTTGGTGAGTTGATTAGTAACTTTATTTCATAATTAATTTTTCAATTAAAAATCTTTGCTTCAATTTAAATCAATGGCATTCTAACAATGACACAGGCCATGGTGCTCTTATATATTAAGAGCACCACACATCTTACATATTAAGCACGTGAGATATCCCGGAAGAAGAATTAAAAGAGGACAGGTTTGAAAGAACAAGGGGAGAAAAAGGAAAGATTTCTTAGAAAATCTGATGCAGACACCACATGACTTCCTTATACGGAATATTAAATTATACACATTTTTTGCTCCATTTCATTAGAGATAGATTTCTCATTCAATTAATTCAGTTCTCACTTTGCGTCAAGGCAAAAATGCATAAAACCTCAAGATATCTTCATTAAAAAGTGAAAAATATAGAAAAACATAAAAATACAGTTCAAACAATTAAAAAAAAATTTTACAATTAAAATTAAGAGTTTCTATGCAAAAACAAGCAATTTGGCCAGCAGGCACGAAGGCAGATTTTCTGGTGCACAAAACTGATAATTTAATTTTGGTCATATTTGGCAAAAAGACACTGAAGGTGCAGAAACTGACATAACTTACTATTCTGCTAAGTTTCAAATGTAAACAAATATGGCTGCAATGGTAAAAAAAAATTAAGCTAAGCCGAACCTAAACAACTTTAAATTCTTGATAATTCTACAACTATTTCCTGCAGATTATCTAAAGGCATGACCGCCCAGTGGCAAAGTGGCTAGCGCGTTGTGCAGCTGCACCACAGGTCCGAGGTTCGATCGCCGGGCGGGGCAAGATTGACTCAGCCTTTCATTCCTTATGTGGGTCGATAAAATGAGTACCAAGTTCGCTCGGGGACTAAACACATGGGATCCTGCGACAAGCAAACCACTTGTCCAGGGCATATGCTGATGCACTTCAGGGCCCAAAAAGGTCAAGAAAGCAGAAAAGGGCACTGCAGACCATGGCCCACTTGGGCTGCTGCGCCACTGAATTTAGTTTTTTAGTTTCTGTAAAAGCATAAAAACGTTAACTGGAAGATAAGAGCAACATAAGTCAATCATTTCTAAAACAAAAAATGCACAATTTACTAACATATAAGAATAAAAAAAAATGAGCTCACCGAGTAACAAAGTGGGTATATATACACTCATGTCCAAAATTATGTTTACATGCATAAATTCACGGATTTCTCAGAGACTAATAATTTAATGAATTTTCGTGAAATCATACATAACATGATGACACAAAATGCAAAAGAAAAAATTGAAGATAACCTCATATGATATAAAATTGTAGCATGAAACAATAAAAATGGTATTAAAGTGCGACAAAGAGAGTTAAGAAAAAAAGGAATGATTCAGAAAAAGAATTAAGTCTTACGAATTTAATATGGAATATGATCTCCCCTGACTTGTACACACATATCACAACGTGTTTTAAGGCTGGAAATAATGTTGTTAACCACAGTTTGGGGAATTAATCTCCACTCTTCCAGCAATGCCGTCTTCAGAGCATTTACATCTCTAGGAGGAGGATGCATACGTGCAATTGCTCTTCCAAGGTAGTCCCATAAGTTCTCTATCGGGTTAGGGTCAGGAGAGTTTGGTGGCCAAGGTATTCGCTTAATGTCTTCACTTTCAAGGAATTCATCAACGAGGTTTGCTCGATGTGGACGGGCATTATCATCCATAAATAAAAAGTCAGGTCCATATGCACCCCTGAAAAGTCTTACATAAGGATCTAAGACCTCATCCCGATATATCTGGCCTGTCACAGATCCGCTGCTGAACACGTGTAGGGGCGTACGTCCATCGATCATTATTCCACCCCATACCATCACACCTCCACTACCGAAACGGTCACGTTCCACAATGTTCGAGGGATCATTTCGTGTTCCTGACTCCCTCCAGATGTAAACACGTTTAGAATCACCAGTTAAACTAAACCGCGACTCATCAGTAAAGAGAACATGGGACCATTGATGTTCAGTCCAGTTTTGATGTTCTTTACACCAATTAAAGCGATCCCTCTTTTTCTGTGAAGACAGTAAAACACATACCCTTGGCTTTCTGGCATAAAGGCCTTTTTCATTAAGCCTTCTGTATATTGTTTGCCGTGATGCAACAGTTCCAGTGGCGGCTGCAAGCTCTGAACTTAACTGGCGAGCAGTAGCCTTTCTGTTACGACGGGCAGTTAATGCCAGATACCGATCTTCAGAAGCAGTTGTCATTCGTTTCCGACCTTGTCCAGGCCTCCTTACAACACTTCCATCATTTTGAAACTGTTTCCATAGCTTAGAGACTGTCTGTCTTGAAATATTCAGACATGTGGCTGTTTCCATCATTGACTGCCCTGCTTCTAAACGGCCGATAATTCGCCACTTTACAGATTCTTCCAAATGATACTTCGAAGCCATAACAAACCGCTTTGAGTCCCTACACACTGAAACCAAATGCTATGTTGCACTCAAATATTCAGTTTGCGCAAAGCGCTTGATTCACCCTTGGATGATGTAACGCCTAGATTTGCATATCACAAACCGTTTGATTACTTTTGTTTGGATAATGCTAATTAGGCTTGGTTTTCACACATTCCCTGCAAATACGGATCACATTGATTCGATATTTCATTGAATATCCACATTTTTGGGTACGTAAAGATAATTTTGGACATGAGTGTATATACTTTTGGTATGGCCGACTGCAACCAAAAAGGGAGGTGCATAACTACATGTTATAGCAGTCCTATACACAAAATTTCTTCTGGCCGACTGCAACCAAAAAGGGAGGTGCATAACTACATGTTATAGCAGTCCTATACACAAAATTTCTTCTAAGTTCTGAGGTTAATTGTTTTTTAGTTATGCAAGGTACATACACGTACAGACAACACAAAAAAAATCTCTTCTGAATCCATTTTAAATCAATTTTATAATTCATTTGGGGAAAAAGATATTTTAGTCTGTCCTTACGTATAGGTGTCACACAAGAACATCATTAAATTGCATTCGATAGCAGATAAAATGGATATTTTTGTTGAAATATGATACCCGGAATTTTTCATGGTTACAATACTTCCAAAAAAGGGGAGATAAAGCTTTCTTATCTCACAAGATAAAGATCTCTTTTAGAAATGTCCTGTGTTACCCAGCACATGCTAGTAGTATTTAGAGTTGCATGTACTTAAAATAAAACCGCTTGTTTTTGAATTTCTGACCTATTTTTAAAATTTTGAAGCCCTCTGCACACTACTACCTAGTTCAGTTTTCTGATATTAAATACTAATGTTAAACATTGTAATATAATATATAAATACTGATAAATGATGGTAAAATGAAGAAAAAATTGAAAATATTAATGGACTTACAGCTCCTTTACAATACAGCTTGATCTTTCCATTAGGCGTCCTGACAATTACTGACATACGTTTTCGATCACTAAAAAAGGTATTTCATTAAGTTTCAGATATTTAAAAGAAAAAAAGATAGTTACAAAAAGACAACTTGCAACCTGATACTTCATATCCACACCTCAGACATGTCAAAAAATGATTTATTAAAAAATTCTGCACATTTTGTAAAATAGCACAGATGCTTAAAATGCTGAGTAATATATCTGTCTGCATCCACATTTAACTTTTTAATATTTAGAAATTCAATTTCTCTATATGATTTTTAACTTCATTACTGAATTTAGGGAAAAAAGAAAAGTTTTGCACAACTGGACACCTTCACAATGCTGCCCTAAAAATGGTGTAAACAGCTATAGGAAAATTATTCAGTCTAGATCACTGGACTACTAGTGAACAACCAGAAATTTCCGAGCAATGTACCACAACAAATTGACTGAATAGTGAATAGTTTAGTGTATGCCACTAAAAGAGCTTTCAGCTAGCCTACTTTCCTGCCAAAAATTGAATCTAAGCACCATAGCTGGTGATCATGGTCAACAGATTTCAACATTTAATGTTCCCCATTTTAAAAAAAGCATAACAGATTAATTGTGAATACCAAAACACACAAGTGAATATGTAATTAGGCAAAGCAATAACCTTGTGTTTGGCCCAAATTTTAGTCAAGACTCTATCAATTTCGAAGACAAGCAGGTACAGGTCTCTCTTCATTAGCAGCAAAGAAATCTGCAACAAAAAGAAAGCCAGAGTCGTATTTATACCCAAAAGGAATAAGCAAACTAGAAGGTAACACCATCCAATTCACTAATGGAAAAAGTTTCTTCCATTAGAGATTGTCTTGAAACTTTTCACATTCCCAAAGATTTAGATTGTTTAGTTACTGATTTTAATACCAGGCCATTCCTTCCTAATACTTTTAAAATTCTATTAACTTAATTTAAAATTTTTGTTACTATTTCTGACAATAGATAGAATTAGCTTCTCATTCGTTTTAATCCACTTGGTTATATATATGATCATGACTTTCCTTTCGGTGCAAATTTTTTTACTCCTGATGAAGACGGACATGTTTGCCCTTGAAATCAATACAGTCTCGACTAAAATCTACGCTCAACACAAGGCTGTTGCTCTGCCTAATTTTACGCTTTACGTTAGCATATGTCTTTTCTGTCTGGGTAAGTTAGTTCTGTCTTGAAAAGTTTTTTTTTTTTTTTCTAAATTCAGTAACGAAATTAAAAATCATATAAAGAAATCGGGTTTCAAAATATTCTTAAAAAGCTAAATGAGGATGCAGACAGATATATTACTCGGCATTTTAAACATCTGTGCTATTTTACAAAACGTGCAGAATTTTTTAATAAATCATTTTTTGACAGGTCTGAAGTGTGGAATATGAAGTATCAGTTTGCAGGTTAGTTTGGTATCATGGGTTCAAGATACAGGGTCTCACTTCTTCAATACAATGTCTTAGAGATGTTTTCCTTGGTAATGACGGCATTACTGCTATCTCCTAGGTAGATTTGTCAAGAGACAGCAATGAGTCTCTCGTATAATATTCACAATATCATGGCAAATTGTAATTTTAAGATACTGATGTTAGGTTTAGCACGAATGAAAATTTGAGTTTTTTAATACTCCCATTAAAAAATGTCTCCTGCATTAGTTGAGTAACTTTTCCTCAGTCTGTTAACATTTCTCTTTCAATTCTCTGGACCTCATAGCAACAAACTTTTTATACACATATTTGCAAGGTCAAGTTTCCTATCACATACTATCTAACATTAATAACCTTAAAATGTAACAGATGTGAAAATTCACTATATACTCCTCCTTGCCAATAGATTGTGAAAGCTCTATAGGACATTCTAATAGCTATATAGGGACTATGTATGCTGTGAGAAACATCTCCAAGATGTTATATTGAAGAAATGAGACATGTTTGCTACTTTATATAACCCTGTTCAGTTGTATTTATTGCTGCATACAATAACTATGTTATTTAGCCAGTGGTCTCAAACTGGTAGCCCCCAAAGTAATTTTATGTGGCCCCAAATACATTTCAATTATACATTTGTTACAAATATGGTGCTGCACGGATTTCAAGATTTTAATTATTTGAAGTCTGAGTTTACATTATTTTTATTACCACTATAAATGCATCAGAAAATCTACAAATGGAGCTTACAATATGATATACATCTTATTCAGATTTGAAGACACCAATTTTATTTACTTTTATCCATACTTCAGTCAAAAAAAAAATAAATAAGCTATATATGAGAACAGCGTTTTCTCATTGTTGAAAATTAATAAGAAAAAAACCCTATAACCGATGAGCATCTGTAAAATGGGGTAAGATAATTTGTAGAAATCAGAATAGAAATGCCATCAGCAGTCAAGCTGTAGTAAGAAAGAAAAAAAAGGTGTATAATTATTTACATAAAATATGTATTTTTATGTATGCATCGAAGAAAAATTTGATAAATGAGAGAAAGAGACTAATGTTTATTCTGAAGTTTTGTTCCAGTTGGAAAATTCTCCATGAAAGCTTGAAAAATTTTCATAATTTGTTCATTTTTAGTTTAAATTAAAGCAAATTATTTGATGATTTATTAAACACGTTAGAATTATATTAAATAAATGGCCGTCTGAAATTTATTTGTATTTAGCTATCAGCATATTTGAATAATTTAACAGTTGTAACCAACAAAAATGTTTTGCAAGTACCAGATTTTTCAGATAGAAAATATAAATCTGCATCTTCTTCCTTTGTGATATTATTATTGTTTATGTATAATTTGATAAATATTTAATTAGCAAAATTTTAAATATTTTTACTTAGTAAAAAATTTTCATTTTGTTAAAAAAAATTGCCTTGTCAGCTGTTTTTAGATTGTGTATTCAGTGCTCGTGCAATCTGAGTTTGGGACCACTGATCTAGCCAACGCTGAAAATGGGTAACAGTAAATGCACACCATGTATTTGCCTGCTTGTAAGTTGTGATTTAAAAGGTATCACATTTCTTACTAATGTGCAAATATTTACTGTTTGCATTAGAAACTTATGAAGTTCTTATTCATCCATTTACAGCATTATCATTACTCTCAATTCAATGTAAAAGAGGTTTAGTATATTACACTTAATATATTGAATGATCCAAAGTAACAGAAAAAGTAAAAACTGAATAATCTAAAAACTATGCACAATAACAAGGTGCATATTCCACAAAAATGCACAGAAAGACATGGAATTTTTTTTAAACAAAAAAAAATTTTTTTTTTCAATGATAGCTGGAACTATAGCTGTTACAAAGAACTGGTGTTTCATATAAAATCACATGATGATCATTCAGTATCATCTTCAAGATGTATAAAAAAAAACACCACACGTACAATAACTGAAATCAACTGATTTCAAGAGATGTCATGGATCAGCAAAATGAACTTTTCAACATATGGAAAATGATGAGGACTGGCTGCCGAAAATTGTATGGACTAAGAAGGCACATTTTGCGTAAAGGAAGTGTAAAAGAACACAACAGCCTCCTTTGGATGAAAGAGGACAATTGTGGAAAACTCTTTGATTGAGCGAAAAAGTACAGCATGGAACATGCTCACTGCACCATTCATTACATACCTCTTTTCCTTTGAGGAAGTTCGCAGCAGTACATCCCTAACTCTTTCGAACACAGAGTAGCATTCAGTACTTTTAAGAGGCAGTACTATTCCCTCCATGCAAGAGACAACTGCTCCATAGTATAACATTTGTGCAGGATGAAGTGTCTCTGTACAGGTCCATACCAGCAACTGTTATGATTGACATTTGACAATGACTGTTTCCTCAGTTGATCTTTACTGTAAAAATAGCCACCAAGGTCTCCAAACCTCACACCTTGTGACTTTTGGTTATGAGGTTACTTGAAGTCAGAGGTGCACAGAGGTGGCTAGTGTTACTGGCCACAATGAAACAAGTTAATCATCATCCTGAAACAGAAACTGCACCTGAATCCACTTTGCTGTGTAGAATGCTGTGCAATGTCTGAAGGCCACCCCCATGAAGATGAATGTCACACTGAAAATGTATAATGCTAACTGCAAGCAGTGTTATGCCATTGTAGGAACTTCTGACATAACTGAAGCAACCCCGTTATTCAGAAACATAATCAATTTGGAAATAAAATCTTTTATGTTAAAAAATGTGTCTTTCTGTAAATTTCAGTGAAAACTGCATCATGCAAAAAATAAGTGATCTTTTCTATTACTCTAGATTATGCAGTCATCATTTTCAGAACACCTTTTATATTGAGATAAAAGTAAAACTAAGTTTTACCTTGTGAACTCTAACACATTCAATACTTCATATTTTTCATCAACACCCAGCTGTAAACAAAAGGAATATGTAGTAGCATCACATCAGCAG
>KK120812.1:125000-143747 GCA_000611955.2 Stegodyphus mimosarum
AAGTCAGAAGGATAAATTTAAGCTGATAAAAATATTGGACTTACAGTTTTAATTATCACATACTGAGGGGTTCGAGTTGTAAAGACAAATCCCAACTGTTTGGCACCTTTGACAAGAGCTCCTTCATCTATTAGAAAAGAGCAGGTAATATGAATCAATAAAGCAAAATATCATATTATTTCACATTTCCGATTTCATAAAGAAAAAAATTTACGAGACTTTAATAAAAAAATTTCCAGGGGGAAGGGGAAGGAAATTAAATTTAAAAAAACATGTATCTGAATAATAAACTAGCATAAACTGCTTGTCATCCAGAAGGCAACACCATACAGGAAGCAACCAAACAACTTGCATCATGTGCATAATGTGATAGAATATGCAAACAATTATGATTTCAGTGCAGGCACACACCATGGGTGGCTGCAGCACTCCTTACAATTTATATATAAAGGGAGGAAAGATGGGCATTTTGAACAATAATTATGTGTTTGACCATTTGTATGAATTGTTCTCTCATTTTTTTCCCCCATACAGCTTCAATATGCCTCCTAGAAACATACGAGCATTATCCGAGTCTGTTTCTGAGTTCAACTGAGGCAGATTCGTTGCATATGGAGATTGCAAATTATTTTTCCAGCAAATTAGTCACTGTACTGGATGTAACAGTCATTTGAATATGGTATTGGTGGATGCAGAAGAGAAAGACTGATGGACAAGAGAAAATTGCAATCACCTTGTCACCCCACCGCACAAGAAATCAGGCATATTATGAGCATGGCTCTGATGGAGCACAATGCCACATTCGCAACCTATCACAATGAATGCACTGTCTGCATGAACAGTTCGATGTCATTTACAATATAATAGACTGTCTGCTAGCATGCGTTGTTCGTTTACCTTTAAACCACAGGCATTTGCATTTGTAATGATGCACTGAAAAGGTGAGCCGGACATCCGAATGGCATGACATTGTGGTTTTCAATTAATCATGCTTCTGCTGCAATACCACAATGCTCAAATTAGAGTTTGGAGACACCATTGAGAGAGGCTGCTTGACTTTATTATGCATAGTCACATTGGTCCTGCACAAAGTGTTATAGGGAGGAATGGTATTGGATTCCATTCTCACATTCCCCCCAATATGCATTAATGGTACAAGTGTACCATTGGGAGAGAACCTCTGAAGTGCCATATTATATTATTATATACTCATACTATACCTCTAAAGTTCTGCAGCCTGCAAGGCTTGCCCGAGACCACATTTCAACAGGTCAATGCATGAACACATGTTGCATGGAATGCTCAAGCTTTCTTCTTAGCCCACCATATTGTATTATGATCCTGGCCTGCCAATTATCCGGATCCATCGCCCATCAAACAAAAATAATGAAAGAATATGCTGAACCCAGCATGCCCCACCTGCGGGTACAACAGATGAAGTTTAGCTCATGTGGAGACAGCATGAACTTCCATTTCCCAGCAACACATCCAAAACTGAATGCCACAGCATGTAGTAGCAGATTCACGAATGTGGAGGCAACACTCATTACTGATTTTCTCCTCTTCCTCATCTCAAGTAAGGCTGTATTTCAAAACAACTAACACTGATACTATGGGTAACCTCTGAAATAAATTTAGCTTTGATATCTCTTCTGCTTTCTGTTGTATTTTGAATCCCGTGGGAAAGCGATTAGTGTTACTTTGAAATGTGATTGGAAACGCGATTGTTAAATGTGATACTAGAAATGCGATTTTCATTTATTGGGAAAATAAACATTTTCTAGAGCGTTTCTTGGTTTTTCTTGCTTTCCCAGTGCTCGGGTACCTTGACGTGGTCGGGGGGCTCCCTCAATGGGAGGGTCTAAATCCTGAGCAGAAGAGCTATTTCACCGGCTTGATGTGAACCCTAGGGTACCAAGTCGACGACTCCCTAGAACAGACTTTAGTTTTCTACAGACTAATTGATCACGGATGAGAAAGACTTTTTAAAAGAAGGCCAAAATTACGTGGCCAACTAGAGACAATCTTAATAAACAAAGCTTCAGGCTTAAACAAACATGTAGCTGCAGATATGAGGCATCAATTTCAATTGATGCTAAACTTACTTACTGAACAGTGCGTGGAAATGTCTAACCTTGAAGGACAGTTACAAGCCTACAAAACAACAGATAAAAACACATATTCGGACGTATTAAAACGTCCACTAAGAGAACAATCAAAATCGAAAACGTCCTGTTAAATAATTTGTGACCATAATATAACCTACAAAAGAAAATGAACATCCAGACTCTATAAAAAAGAAAATTCTAAAATCTTTCGAACCTTCTAAATTGAAGATCTGGCATTAAACGAGTTAAACCGGTCTCAATCTTGCACGCTCTCATGTTGCAACAGTGCAATTAAAAACATGCATTTTTGACCATATTGTATAAATGGCAAGCCTGTTGGATTTCTAATCCAAACAACTGTAATAGTATATTCTACTACAGACTGGCCTAAAACAGCCATTGTGATGGTTAATCCAAAAATAAAGTTATTAACCATAATTGCAGAACAAAATTTAATCATCATCAGTTTTCAACTGCAACATAAAATAATAACAATATTTAATTGTTACAATCAGCCAATAACAGATTTGACGGACCTTTCTAATCTTTTATGCTTTATCGAACGTTACCTCCCTCAACACCAAGAGATAATTCTTTTGGGTGATCTAAATGGTAAGAGCGAACTTTGGGGATCCCCATTTGAGGATCCACGAGGTAGAACGGTAAGAGAATTTTTAATATCACATAGAATGGTCATCGAAAATTATCCAGACGGCCTGCTAACATATAACTGTTTGCGAGGTCGTAGCTGGATAGATATAACAGTAACAAAATTGTGTTTAAATGAAAGATTAGTTCATAACTGGCAAGTTTTGGATTCTCTTATTTTAAGTGACCATTGTTACATTTATTTTGAAATTTCCATTCCGGAAATCAATATGATTTCGGCTCGGAAGTATAAACTAAAGAAAATGGATTGGCTTAAACTAACAGTTTAAGTAATTACTTCGGACTTTTAGACCCGGAATTCCTTACTGCAGTTGTTGATTTGAATGATTTTATTAATAAATGGACCTTAAAAATACAAGAATTTTGTGACAAAGCTATCAGTTCAACAAGTCGCTTTCTAACAATCAAACATAAAGGGGTACCTTGGTGGTCCCCAGAACTGTCCGTCATGCGGAAAAAAGTTACCGCCGAAAGAAAGCTGTACCAACGTTGTTCTCAAGATGAAGATTTAAGAGTGCATTATAAGCAAATTTATAAAAGAATCTTGGCTAAATACAAGAGAGCCATACTGCGGGCTAAGAGAAATCTATGGCGTCATTATTTAGAGGACTTATGTCCAAGGTTTCCTTTTGGAATTCATTATGATATTGCAAAGGGGAATATTCAATCCCCCCTTCAGATTAAAACATTCTTAAAACCAGATAATACAAAACTCAAACTCAAGAAGAGACCATTCAGGCTTTATTAGACTATCACTTTCCTAAGGATTCCATCATGACTGATACGTTGGAACACAATCATATTAGGCAAGATCTTGCCAATATGCAAGATCTTGTGTCAGACGACGTACCCTTTACAGTGCAAAAAGTAGAACATACCATCAAATCGTTAAATCCCGGAAAGGTCCCGGGAATAGATAATCTATCATGAGAAATTATTTTAGAAGTGTTCTACTCAAATGAAAGACTTCATACTAATTTATTTAATGAATTATTAAAGCGTGGTGAATTTCCCTCATGCTGGAAAATCGCGAAACTTGTTTTGTTTAGAAAAGAAGGTAAAAATGGAGAACTTCCAGATGCATATCGACCGATATGTCTTTTAAATGCATGGAGTAAAGTATTTGACAAATTAATAACTCATCGACTAAGCTATTATCTGAATTCAAATATGAAACTGAGCAATAAACAATATGGCTTCACAGCGGGAGTTAGTACCTCTGACGCTATCAAAGATATCATAGACCAAGTAGAACTAAATAGAAGAAATAACTGTTATACAAACGTTATTTCCTTGGACATTAAAAGTGCATTTAACAACATTTGGTGGCCATATCTCCTAAAAGAACTACGCACTCTAAAATGTCCTTTGAACATATACAAAGTAATAGAAAATTCACTAAAAGATCGAAAGATTATTTATGAGCTAAATGGCCAAGTTTATACTCAAACTCAGGAAAAAGGTTGTGTACAGGGTTCGAATTCAAGACCCTTGTTTTGGAATATCATGATGAATGCTGCATTACAGCTTAATTATGATACTGGAATTCATATACAGGCATACGCTGATGATGTACTCCTTCTTATAATGGAATCCACCCATGTACAAGCACAATCTCGGGCACACGCTGCCCTTCAAAAACTATCATGCTGGGCAAAACAATGTAAATTGCAGTTCTCACCAGAAAAATCAAACTCCATGTTCATTCCGTTTAAAAATCGAGGGGCGGCCTACTCAGCTCCCACAATTAAATTAGATAATATCACAATCAAGAGACAAAAACAAATTAAATATCTAGAAATCATCTCAGATGAATGTCTAACATGGCTGCCTCATCTAGATTCTATTAAAACAAAAATCTGTAAAATTATTAACGCCCTCCTACGGATGCCAGGAATCTCTAAACCAGTTTTAAAAGAACTTTACAAGTGAGCTATTGAAAGAATTGCATTCTATGCAGCTCCTGCTTGGTGGTTCCAACCCACAGTAAAAATGAAGAATAAAGTTCAAACTATACAACGAATCATATTGCTGGCCTTAACTAAAAGTTACAAAACAATGTCTACATCGGCTTTACAGATATTATCTGGCTTAGTTCCACTCGATATAAAATTGGATTCTGAATGTACAATACAACGAACAAAAAGAAGTTGGTCTGATTTCCAATTCGAAGATATACATATTTCTTACTCAAACATAGAATATTCTGTAAATAAATGGCATACTCATCCTGCACGGATAAAAGTCTTCTCATGGGATGATAGACCACCTACCTTCCAAGAAACGGAAGCATATACAGATGGGTCAAAAAATGAGAATGGAACCGGTGCAGGTTTCATTATATTTCAAGATGGTTCACTGCAAGAGGAATTTTCATTCAAACTTGATGCCAGATGTTCGGTATATCAAGCCGAGACACAGGCTCTTAAAGAAGCTCTGAAATGGTTAATGAAACATAAAATGAAAGCAAATATATATTCAGACAGTCAAGCAGTCTTGAAATCTTTGAATAAATATGATATCCTCAATCCTCATATTATAGATATAAAGAAACTCCTTTGTTACACAAATTCAAAGCTTCATTGGGTACGCGGACACCAAGGATGTCTTGGAAATGAAAAAGCGGACTCACTTGCGAAAGCGGGCATTTATGCTCAACATCAAGTTGATTGCAGGATTCCTTTAAGTTATTTGAACAGAATAGAAAAGATCACGGCTCAAAATCTTTGGCAACAACGATGGAATCAAGATGAAACGGGTCGACATACATTTCAACTCCTGCCAAGAGTCTCTGAGAAACGTCACTTTTGTGATTTCTTCCTGAACCAAGTTCTAACGAACCAAGTTCTAACAAACCATGGAGCCTTTCCGCAGTATATTAATAGATTTAAACTGCGTGCAGCATCTTGCAGATGTTCCTGCGGTCAAAATACAGCGGATGCATTACATATGATAATAGACTGTCCAAGTACTGAACATAAAAGACGTGAATTATTCTCATTTACCTTATCTAGAGACAATTTAAAAAGATTAATACTTAATGATAATGGTAGAAAACTCATTTCCTCCTTTATGGAGTATAAATATTCTCATGAAGAGCAATTGTATACTTAAATTCGATTGGATTGTACTCTAAAAATTTGTATGTAAATATATTGGCTATTTTGATAAATATCTTTTGATTATATTCCCAATTCCACTTTTTCTGTATAACAATTTTTTGAATAACATATATTATCTCTCCTTATTGCTTCTCTTGTAATAGTTATGTGTCATCAATGATCAATGTATCTTTTGTAAAAGGTAAAATAAAGAGGTTGGCGAGGCCAACACATCTCTCGGTCACAAGACTTCAAAAAATTTTTGGTTAGGGCTTTTCTTTCTCGATTGGCGACTTTAGCATATTTGCTCAAAATTAATAAAAGCTTCATTTCTTAGCCTATGGCTCTGGTGATACCTCAACAGAGAGGTGAGGACCGGATAATCCACTTTTATGTTGTATTTTGAATGCCCAGCAATACATATTTGAATGTTTTGAAGCAATGAGAGAGAATGCTACCATAACATGTAGAAAATTAGACAAAATAAATTTATTTTGAAATGTAACATTTTTTTATTTGGTTAAAAGAAATTTTTTAAATGTGCTTCATAATGTCCCCCCCCCTTTTTTTTAATTTCACAATCTAGTATTTAAAAACTGCCAAACATAAATGGTAAGAGAGTTTAAAGCCTGAAAAACGTGTGTCAAATCTTTCTCAAAGTTAAATTCAAAGTGAATATACTTAACAAGTAAACTTTTAAATGTGATTTTATGAATTTATGAATATTTTATCACAAATGATCAAAATATTCTAAAATATGTTTAGGTTAAATCAGTTTAATTTTTAAATTTTACCTGGAGATGCAGCTTGGTAATTCAGTTCTTCAGAATTTGGGTCCAGTTCTGGGACTACAGTGTGGCACACAGCCATCAGAGTTAAAAATTCCTTTATATAACCTGCAGTATTCTAAAATTACAAAAGGAAAAAAAAAATTACTTGATATAAAGTTGGGGAACATGACAAAATTTTACTTGCATCATACATAATAGTTTAATTTAAAACAAACTTTATATTACATTTTTTCAACTAATACTGTAAACTTGGAAAAAAACATTTAAAATATTTATAAATATATTAACAAATTAAGGAACTAATTAACTTCAGTTATTACCACCAGTTAACAAAGTGATTACTTCAGAAAATTATGCACTTCTACACAATACTTCAACAAGTGTCACTAATACTTACATGTTTATTTTTATAATTTCCCAATAATTCTGTACCATCGAATTCTTGGTCTGGTAATAATTAAAAAAAAAAAAAAAAAAAGAATTATTAAAAAATTTCAATAATTTTTTTTATTATAATATTTATTTCCTTAAAATATTTACAAATAAATATTATATCTGGAGAAGAGAAAATCTGAAAACTAATTTTTTACTTAGTAGGCAGGATACAGAAACCTGCATTCGAAATAATGTCCCCAACCCAATAGCCGGCCCTCAGCCGACTTCGGCTTTGTCACTACTAAAGGCAGAAGTGGTGGTCACTTCATTATGGCGGCACCTAATAAGTGGGCCACCTTTGCTTCCTATGAAGGAATGTATAGTTACAACCACGCCTTCTCCGAGATAGAAACTCAGGCCCTTTGGTATCGAAGTTGACTCCCCTAACCAATATACCGTCGGCAAACTTCTCACAGTAAAAGCCAAAAGAATTTTGACAAGATTCATATAGAAACCATACACTGAATTTTATAAATAAAACTAGAAAAAATAAATAAATAAGAAAAATCTGAAAGGTTTCAGATTTTAAATTACGTCCAAAAGGATTTTTTTAACATTTTGTGTGTTGCTTTAATTTATTAAATACCATATTCTTCGCACTTAAACTATAAAATTCAGTTCAAGAGCAATATTGCAAAATAATTTTAAAATAAGCATATCTAGAATTTCCAATACAGTCACACGTGCTGGAGATAAAAGTGTTTCTTTCTGTACAACTTTGCCATTGCTCGCTTTGAAATCCTCGAGTTTGTAATAAAAAAATCGTTAAAGTTTTACAAAATATGAAATCGATAATAAAACAAGTTTCAAATTTGGGCTTCCAGATGCCCATATACGCAGAAGGATTACGTTATTCAAAATTTGATGGCTCTAGGTACCACTGTTTTATCACAACACGAGAAACATACATACATTTATACAGATTCTTCATAACTTAGTTTCTTTAAATATAATACAGGGCGATAATATCTGGTGGCAACAATTAAAAGTTAAATAACACTTGTAGTGAATCAATGCAAATGGCCAAAACGAAATTAATAGTCCTTCTGGGCAAATTGGCACTTTGGACTAATTACTACATTTGTTAAAAAGTAATTCAGAAACTGTTTTCTAACATTTGTTATCATGTTTAAATTTCAGAATCAGGATATTCAAAAACTGTTAAAGTGGGCAGTACATCCATTTTAAAACAAGACAGAAAGAAGTAAAAATATTTTTTATTTTAACGGTAATTTTCTAAATAAAGATAATTTTTATCCATTAGCCTTACCTTACTATTATTGTAGTAAAGTTACTATGTTAAATAACTGTCATCAAATTTACTAATTTCATTAAACTACTAACTAAATCCAAATTTATGTTTGTGTATATTCAAATCAAAATTGTATAGACAAATTGGTTTCAAAATTGCCAGAATATTGATCAGTCACCAAACTGAGTGAAAAAATTCATATTCCAAAATGTGAATGTATCTGTTTAAGTGCAATAAAGAGGTCAACTTCAGATAGTAAACCAAATATCTCAAAAAGGTTATGTGCTTAAAATGGCTACAAATTACCAAATTGTCAAAATTTTGGCATCTATATAAAAATTTGCAAATTTCGTAAGAAATGAATTTTGATTGTGAAACTATAAAGAGTTTAGCAAAAATCACATAAGAAGCTTTAACATCAATTTCTTGTTTCAGAAAGATTCAAAACTGAAGCATATTATGGGACCAAATTACACGAACCTGCATTCAAGAATCTGGTGGCATTTCAGTGTGACCCATAACAACTACTCACCAGTCTTTTTCTTTGGAAATAATAATACTGGATTAGAATGAATGTCACATAAAATAACTTTTGCAATAAAAATATTTTGCAGAATTTAAAGATTTAAAGGTCATACTACATACAACAAGATAAATCATTCCTTCCATGTTTCTGAAAATTTACTGAAAAGAATAAATATTTTGAAGCTTCTCAGAATTTGGAATTTTATTTGGAAATTGGAAATTAATATTATTACTTACACAATCACTGTTTTATAAAATATTATTTTTATTCATACTGGAAGTTCTGAGGCAGTAATCTTTTTATGATGCGATTAGATTTGATTTTACATCAAGACATTTTCTATATGGCAGCAAATTTTGTGAGTTTCAAATGATGTTTGAAAAAAAGAGTTTTACCCCCCCCCGGTGTAAATTAAATTTTTGATGACAGACTGAAAAAAAAAAAAAACTAATCTGCAATTTAGACAAATTTTAGAAATTCAAATGGAAGGATTTTAAGCCCAGTTTAACATGAATGAAACTGAAAATAAATTTCTTAATAATATTACAAAGATAAAAACTTATGCTATATAATTAACAAATGAAAAAAATTCTACATATAAATGAGAGTGATTAAACATGAAATATGTTTTCATTTCACAATTATAAATGCTCGACATCTCTACACTGTTAAATATAAACAAGTAAATATCTTATACAAACAGACTTTCAATAAAACTGCAGTAAACAATAAATTTTATGTTTATTTGTGTTAATTTTTACATAAAACTTCTTCATTTTTTCCACATATTTCTACAATACTCATTCAAATTTTATTCATTCAAAAATTTTAGGTAATTCTTAATTTCAATCTCTTTGCTCCCAGCATATTACATATGATAGACTTCAGTTTGTCTCTGTAGGCTCACTATATGAAACGAGAGTAAAGTATCACTGGCTGTCCATCATATTATATTTGATATGCTGAAACAGAACATTTCATTTGTGATTTTAAATTTGCATCATTGATGTCAGAATATTGTGTAATGTAACTGAACAGAATGTTTTGAGTGCAAACCTAATAGTCATGAATAATATTTATTATTTTATTCTATGAATGTAAATTATACAATGCTTAACACATATGTCCTGACATCAGAAATGTTTCATATAGTTTCATATAATGTTTGATGCCTTAAAATCTTGTGGGCAATTATAATAGGCAAAGATATTTAAGTTCTTATGCAAAAAATCCAAAAATTTCAATAAAAAAGCATATTTTGTAGGAATTATTTCTATATGTTGGGTATAATAATAATTAAAAAAAAAAAAAAGTCTCAGGCTCTCAATGCTTCAGTGTCACACTGCTCATGGAGGAGCTTCATTCTCCTGACATCGAGAGCAAAGACTTTTTTTTTCAATTACAATTTTACTCCCTAAAACACACAACAGATATAAATGAAAACAAAAATTATTCCTAAGAACAAATGATGTCATGCAAGTACTAATTTAAAACTAAGTGTAGGTAAAAACTGATATCAACTAACCCATATTTGATGCCTGCTATAGAACACTGCTTAAAAATCATAATGTTTTCAGTGAGAGTGCCAGTCTTGTCAGAAAATATGTATTTCACTTGGCCTAATTCCTCATTTAGATTGGATGTCCGTGCCATCGCAGGGGTATCACTTTCTTCATGATACATATGAATATCCTAAAAATGTATGAAGAAAGGAAATGCAGTAAATTATAATAGCAATTAAAAAAGGTATTTGTCACATTCTTCTAACCATTTCTGCATAGCATCCTTTAAATGATCAACATTGTTACAACACGAACAACAATGCTGCTAAATTTCTTAAAAAAAAGGGGAGGAGAGAGAGAAGAAAAAGAATATGTGATTATTCTAGTAAGTATTCAGAATGGGAGATGGGAAAGCTGAAATCAGTATTGTTGAATAGCAATAAAAGAAATTTAAGACTTATTCTACAGCACTCCCATTATTGGTTGTAGTTCAGTCAAGAGGTTAGCATAATCTATTGCATATGCAGCAACATATTCCAATAACATCTGTTACTGAAGAATACTGTTGCATATAATCAATAAGCGGAAATCTCTCTTCACTTCAGAAAATGGTGATAATATCTTTCAGAAAATTTTTCTGGGTTCTGAATATGTGAAGTGAGAAAATTCACGACATTTCTACATCATGCTTATCATGCTTCTCCAAATCTGGGTCACAATGGAGAAGCAGTGCTTCATATAGTTTCATTCATAACTATAAGTAAAATGTTTTATATGCAATTAATTATAGGCAAAGTTCTCAAAAATATTCCACCCAGCCTAACTTCCATTACTATAAATATTATGAAAACCTATCTGGCACAAACTTTTGACATCCTTACCTTTTTATGCCGGATTTTTTAAACTCATTTAGTACTGATTTCATTTTTGTCACAATACGAGAAATTTCCTGATTTCCATCACATATTCCATGACTTTAGGTTATGTCCACACAGCCTCATCTGAGATCCTCAAGCGATAATCTCTCTGCCTAAACGCGTAATCAATCAATCTTTCGACAGTGGTACTATATCACCATAGACTACTACCATGCATTTCTGAATATTTGTTGTTGTTATGTCTTCTTTTACGAAGAATTCAACCACAGAATAATGTTTGATAATATTTTCAACATTAATATATATCAAACTGAAAATATTTATTAGCCTTTTAAAAATGAAATAATAATGAATGATATGCACACTTTCCTTTTATACTTCCAAAGGATAATATGATCATTTGACCAAATTTTGTCATTCAGAGACAGTACTATATCCTTGTCCTATAAAAAAATTCAAAGTTTACTTTGTGGCAATCTTATGTTCGGCTGCGCGCAATATCAGACGACGTCATGTTGGTTGCGTAATAAATGCCAGCGTGACCAGCAATCTCTCTCTCTCTCTCATTGCCCTCAGCTCGAGTGCAAGGATGTTTGAGTGTTTGTGTAGAAGTTTCTGTTTTAATATAGTTGTGCTAATGAATAGGTGTGTTAATTAAGTTGTGTTTTAGCGAAGTGGAGTCATGTTTTTAAAGAATATTCACCGAGCCATAACGCACACCCACCATAAATCGGTGACCCGCCTACATGCATGAAGATTCATACTAGCTGTTCGTTCAAAGTTTGGTTCCAGGACTTTCGTGTTCTTCCCTACAGCTACTGCCATGGGGGAAACAGCAGCTGTGAAGATACCAATTTACAATCCTGTTGACCCGGCATTGTGGTTTGCTATGTGTGAATCGACTTTTGCTTTAGCCGTACCCAAGCCTGTTACTGAACCCAAGACGAAATTCAACTACTGCGTTGCGCATTTGCCGCTGGAAATTGCCTCTTTGGTTTGAGATATCATACTTCAGGAACACACAGGTTCTTCTTACGAAGACCTCAAAGCTGCCATTAATGAACGATGTGGGGAAAGCAGTACTAAGGAAATTCAGAAATTAATCGCCGATGAGCAACTTGGAGATAGAAAACCACCTGAAATGCTTCGTGTTATGCAAAGGCATGCTGAAAAACATGATAATGCTGACACATTGTTACTAGAGTTATTCATTCAGCAAATGCCACCAAATGTTCAATCTATTCTAACGTCAGTTGAGCTGCTCGATTCTTCGAAAGCTACCAGCACTGCCGATAGAATATTGGAAGTTACACCCTCTCAGGTAAATACAGTTTCTTCACCTGTATCTGTCAGTGTATCTAATAATTCTAAATTGGATTCCCTACTGGATGAGGTCTGCAAATTGTGTGGTGAGGTATTGTCTGTACGGCGATCACACAGTGTTTCCAAAAAATGCTATAACAGAAAGCAAAGCTTTCAGCTAAAGCTACTTCAAATTGTTCCTATGGCTGGTATCATCGCAAATTTGGTGAGAAAGCAAAAAAGTGTGTTTCACCATGTTCGTTCCATGGAAACAAACAGGAGAAAGTGTAATGGTGACTTGCACTTTACCCTCTGAGTCTCGTCGCCATTTTATCAGAAACAGAAAGTCAAATAAATTATTTTTGTGCGACACTGGCTCAGATGTTAGTCTCCTCTCAGCAACCAGAGACGAAGCACGTCAAACACCTTTCATGATGTTTTCTGCAGCCAACGGTACTCCTATTCCGGTTTACCAACAAAAATCTTTAAGTATTGGCCTTGGACTTCATCGTACCCTTAATTTTACTTTTTATGTGTGTAAAGTGTCAAGAAATATTATTGGATCTGATTTTTTGCATTATTTTGATTTATTACCTGATTTAAGGAACAAAAAGCTCATTGATTTAAAAACGAATTTAAAAATTAATTGTAGTGTAATTAACACAAATCTGTACTCTATAAAAGCAATTATTGCAAATAGTGTATATGATAAACTACTGTCTAACTATCCTTCACTGTCTAAGGTTCCTGATCTTAATGAGGTTGTTAAACATAATACTATGCATTTCATTGAAACTATTGGTCCTCCTGTTTCATGTAAACCTAGGAAACTAGCTGCAGATAGATTAAAAATTGCTAAGCATGAAATTCAAAAAATGATCAATTTAGGTCACATGTGAACCTCCAAAATTAATTACTCCTCTCCTCTTCACATGATCTCAAAGAAAGACACAAGTGAGTGGAGACTGTGGGAGATTTTCGGACGTTAAATGCTCAGAGAGTGAAGGATAAGTATCCTATTCCTAACATTTGTGATTTTGCAGCAGAGTTGCATGGAACAAAGATATTTTCTCGAATAGACTTGGTAAAAGCCTATCATCAAATTCCAATTAATTCGTCTGACATATATAAAACAGCTATTGTCACTTCTTTCAGACTTTTGGAGAGCACAGGAATGCAGTTTGGGCTATGCAATGCAGCTGCAACCTTTCAATGCTTTATTGATGAAGTAACTCATGAGCTGCGAGGAGCATTTGCTTTTGTCGACGATATATTGATTGCGTCAAAGGACAAAACTGAGCATTTGATACACTTGAAAGCTCTTTTTGAAAGATTAAGTAGTTATGGGTTAAGAATTAATGTATCTAAATGCAATTTTGGTTTAACATCGTTGGAGTTTTCATGTATCTGAACAGGGTTTAAAACCTTTACTCGACAGGGTAGAAGACATTCAAAAATTTCCTAAGCCAAACACCTTAACTCAGTTAACGAAATTTCTCGGCATATTTAACTTTTACAGATGTTTTGTCTCAAGAGCTTCACATATTTTAGCACCCTTGAATAGGTTATTAGAAGGGCACTTTAATAAAAAGAAACCTTCACAACGTAGCAAAATAAAAGAACACCCTCTCGAATGGGACTACGAGGCTGAAAAAGCTTTCGCCAATGCAAAAAAGGCAATTGCTGAGGCAACCCTTCTCAGACACCCAATTCCCAGTGCTACCTTGAAACTTTGCACTGATCCATGTGACACTGCGGTTGGTAGCTCATTAATGCAACTGATCAAGGCCCAATGCTGTGGTGGTTGATCACTTCACTGAAAGCATGTCACTGTAAAATTTGTACGAAGGTCTGAGGTGGTTATATATCTCATAAATAAAAGTTTTGTTTGTTTTTAGCTTTAAACATCAATTTGTTATCGACCCAACTGTGACATCATCATATAATTTAAGAAAATTAAGTATTGTTTTCATCTTCATACATAATATTTGTTTTCTTTCATGCATAAGCCCATTTGCTATCTCCACGTCAAATTTAGTAGTAATCAAAGTTTTACTGTTCCATTTTTGTTGATTTTACTGTCTAATGCTTAACATTCAGAACCCAGTGTACAATATAATTGCTTACAAACAATTACGATTATTTTGAGGTACAATCTTCAGAAATGCAACCATATCACAAAATAAAGCATAACACACATAGCTTAAAAACTTACCATATTTATAAATATAGCTTGGATGTACCTTACTAATTCCAAGGTCACTTGAAGACTTATAGGTATCAGATTATTGTACAGAATGATAAAAGTGAGAAAGGTGTATCCAAAATTTGAGCTACTGAGATCTGAAAATATACAATACAGTATTAATATTTTCTTACATAGTATTCTAAGTAATTTATGCAGCATTGTTAAAATTTGGCAAAATTCATCTTTAGATTGTTATTTATTTTACAGCAGAAACTGCATTCATGCAGCTGCCATTATTCCATTTTGAAAGAAATTGAACAGATACCTCATCTAAAAGAAATTAATCTGACACAGGATTATATTTTTCTTAAAATAAAACTGTGGGTATTTTAGAATTTTATGAAACAATGAAAAAGGAATTCATTCAAAATGTAGGATGCAATGATTGTTCTGCTACCTTTAAATAAAATATAAAAGTATAAAAAAATTAAGTAAGTTTTTAAATAACTTCCAGAAAAAACTTCAAAATGATATACATTTTACAAAGATATGGGAATTAATGAGATACAGATATCTAAAAATCATAGAAATCTATTTTGCAGACTGGAAAACTTTTTTTTTCAATAGTGGAATCTAGGTTAAATGCATGGTTAAAGGACCAAAAATAATAAGAGGTACAATATTCAAATAAAATTTCCCACTGTTCAATTATTATATAATAGCAGTAGAATGATTAAAAATTTAAATATTATAAAAAAAATAAAGTTTTTTTAAAAAAAATTAAACAAAATATTTTTGTTCTCAGAGAAACAGATTTTCAGATCTGGTTCTTTTAAAATGTTCTGACTAGAAGAGTATTCACCAATTAAAGTTTTTTCTTTCATTTGAAAATTATCCTCCTTTGTTTAAAAAAAAAAGGAGGGACCAGGAGAGAAAAAGAAAACTTGCATTTTTCCTTTATTAAAAAAAAAACTCAAGCAGTGATTTAGTACATGGTCATGATCAAAATAATATTATTATGAATATGATCATATTATTATTATACTGTTAATGTTATTATTATTGAGCTGAATGTAAAAAGATTTTTTCTACATTTCTTTTATCATTAAAACTGTTACATCAATGAAGGAAAGCAGTTAGTAGAACATATTCTATTTATAAATTCCATTATACATTCCATTATTATTCCATTCTATTTATAAATTTTCCCAAATTTTAATTATTTCATCCATCTTTTATAATGGATCCATACTGATTAAACTTTTAGGTTTTTTTAATGTATAGCAAATGCAGAAATCAATCTGTATGTTCTGCCTCTAGTAACAATAGCAACTGTTACATAGCAGAGTATATAAACGCTGGATGGCAGCTGCATGAGTGCAGTTTCAACTATGTGCTAGGATTCATCAATCATTCAGCCGTATCTTTGAAAGCACTGACTGCACATTTTTAATCAATGAGGGATTGGAGAATACAGCACCTAATGCAGGAGTCATGTATACTGAGGAAATGTAGGGCAGAGTGGGGTACGTGCAATATTATACTGTCTTGTTGAAAGGGGAGGCAAAAGAAAACCAAAACATGATTTGGCCACAAGCATTAATCCTCACTAATGAAATATGCTAATTAGAAGTGAAAGAGATGTGTACCCAAGGTGCTAGGCTGATGTGATAATGATGATGAATGCAAGTTTCCAACATCTGTCCCCCTCGGCATCTCGACACATGAGCACGTGGACAATTTATAAAAGCAAAAGAACTCATTAGGAAAAACAATATCATGCCACTGATATGTCCATGTGCATTGTTAAATGCACCACTGTAGGTGCCAATTCCTGCACTTCAGCATCAAAGAAAAATGAAGTAACATTTTGCTGACATTCTGTGGCAATGCAGTTGTCATACTCTACATGCGGATACTTGGTGCTGTGCAGCACACCCATTTTTCCAATCTGGGTATGTGATGTGACTATATGATTCCAAACAACAGACAAGATGATTGTTATCCTAAGCATTGGAGAATGGGATCCATAAGATCCTGCACATCACTCTGTATTACCTTCTATTGACCCTGATTGCAAATTCTCGTAACTGTCATTGGATCTTGACTGATACAAGCAACAACTGCAAAGTATAATATGCAGTCATAGTAGACCATTCTCTTGTAATTGAAATCTGATACATGTTGGAAAAATCAGCTCCTAATTCAGCTTCTTAATACTGCTTAAAAATATCTTTTCTTTTTACACGTAATGTGTACATGCTGTAAAATGCATATCATAGCATGTTCTACCTTTCATGTACATTTCAAATTTGTTGTCAGCTTCTTTTATGGTGTAACAATTTTAATAGCCAGCAGGGCATATAGAGTAGTAAATTATGGAGCAAATGTTGAGGTTTGTTACAAATATTGTGTAGTAAAATATAAATGTTAAATGTCGATTAAAATTACACAAAAGTTTTATGAGGCAGTGATATGATTATGAAATACCTCTCTAGGTTTGCAGTACACACATTTTCTACTAAAATGGGATAAATAAAGATTTACTGCAGTTTGTTGTAATATCATGTATAAGATTCTAGAATATAATATGATATATTTATTTAAATCTGTTATTCTTGCATGAAAAGAAAGATAAAAGTGCTTCAAAAGCACACACACACACACACAAAAAAAAAAAAAAAAAAAAAAAAAAAAAAAAAAAAAAAAAAAAAAAAGAAAGAAAGAAAGAAAGAGAATCAACAACTGATTTGAAAGTAAAAATGAACATGAGACATAACATGAAGTATTCTGAAAGATAATAAAATTTGAGCACTGAGTTTACACTCATTTGAGCACAATTAAGTAACTCTTTCAATAGACATAATCAATTAAAATCGAATTTACAAACTTACCATCAATACCTAAATACCAATCTAATGTTGCATGCTTTTTCGTCCACAGTTCACTAGCTATTGCACTTATAAGGCACAGAATGATCAGCAGTAGAAACAACATCAAGATCTAATTTAGAATAATATTTAAACAGCATTAAAATAAAATAAACCACTATAAAATACACATTCTCTTACACGAAAATATGATGGTAAAATTTTTTGAAACATAAGAAATATTGGTATTGATGTAATGAAATATTGGTAATGATATTTATTTATTAGATGGCACCACTGAAATACTATTTTTAAATTCAAATGTGAGCTGAATTAGAGGGAAAGACAAACTATCAAAATTACAACTAATTTTAATAATAACATCTAAAAAATAGCTAACTAACTAAAGATATTCACACTATCACATAGTATGTGATTACCAAAATATTTTTTTTTTCACTATTTCAACAAACAAAGAGCTAAAATATTTTGACCTATTTACAAAAACATCTTATTAAATATATTTATTACTTTGAAAACAAGAACACTGTTATAAGAGATTTAAAAAAAAATTAATATGAGAGTGGCCAATAGTCAACAATATCAACCAAAACTATATAAAACGTGTTTTATCTATTTTTCTGGCATTTTCACATAACTAAGTATCAAATAAATGCTTCACTGGAAGTATTAAGTTCAACTTTATACATCATTCTATAGAAAACAGGTTAATTTCTGACTATCTGCACCATTCTCAAAATGTCACAAAAAAGTATTCATGAGGCAAAGCAGAACGTTACCAAAATAGTTACCTAGCAATCCATGATGTCACCAAAGAGTATTTATGTGACAGCCCAGGTATGTGTAGGCTATGCGTGTTTTGAAAGTGTGCAATGGTAAGTTTCTTTTTGTGTCTTTTTAACCAAAAATGGATTGTTGCATACATTGTGGAGAACAACAATGAAAAAAAGACTTTCTAAAAAAAAGTAAGTTTTACTACTAGTGTTTCTTGATTTTTACATTTTATTGATTGATGGCTCTTGTAGGGAATTCTTAATGGATCACTGGTTTGAAGATGGCTGTTGCCTTTTGGGCATTGGCTTGGCAAAAAAAAAAAAAAAAAAA
>KK120812.1:144147-175582 GCA_000611955.2 Stegodyphus mimosarum
AATAATAATAATAATAATAATAATAACAACATGCATACATTTATGCAGATTTTTCATTTTTTAAACTTTAATGCAGAGCGATAACATTTAGTGGCAACAATTTGAAAAGTGAATCGGGCATTCAGAGTGAATCAACGCAAAATCGCAAAACGAAAGTAATAGTCCTTCGGGACTAAATCCCTTTGGACTAAAAACACTGGACAACAAGTTTGTGACTTTTTGATAAGCCTGCAGATAATCAGAAAGTTAAAAAAAAAAAAAAAAAAAAACTATTTGGCACATGCTGTCTTATAATGGAAAATATCCATTGCAAAATTTAAAAACATGTCAAGAGCATTTTTTTTCTCCAAACATAACTGAGCAACAAAATAAAGAAAATACATGATTTTAATGTTCAAACATAACGTTCGGTAAAAAAAAAATTTTAACAAAAAGGTTATTGATTTCGGAATCAACCTCTAAATAACGAGCTTTGCATTGAAAGCCAAGGAGGTACAGTGTTGCTATGTTATGAAAGCTAATCCCCCATTCGAGATTACTCAGAATTAAACCTTTGGTACATGCTAATTCACAGTTCAGTATATTTTAATGATGATTATGATTATGATGATTATGATGATTATGATTTAAATCTTTCTTCCTCAAAGCAAATACATTTTGTATTATTTTACTGCAAAAGGTATTACTCGGAATTAATAAATGAATAAGTAAATGATAAAAAAGAATGTCACAATCATTGCATCATCTGCTTAAAAAATAAATAAGACCATGAGATCGAAATTATTAAACAATCTAGAAAGAAAACAGTTAAAATCATTAACTGAAGCTTGTAACTTTTTATCAACACTGAAAACTGGAAAAACAATTAGTTCAACAAGTAAAGAAGTTTTATAAGCAATTTTAGCATAATAAAATTTTAAAAAAATATATTAGAGAACCAACATTGATCAGGGACTTCATTTTTAAACTCAGATTCATGTCTTCTAACGGAGAAGGGAAAAAAAAAATTAAAGCCTTGTTTGACTAACAAATTAAAATTCACAAGCAAGGGGAAAAAGTTATAAACTTCTAATTATTCTTATAATTAAAATAAAGTATTCAAACATGGCTTAAATAAAAGATTTTTCAAACCACTTAGCACATTTCAAAATTTCTCCTTTACACAGTTAACAATTAGGATAAATTTATAAAAAATGAAAAAAAAATTAGATAAACTTATTACCTGGTTGTTTGTAATTCTGTCCACAGTTGATCTTTTTAGAGGTGCAGTAGTAGAGTTCTTTAAAAAAAAATAGCAATAAATGATTAAAATAAATTGAATTGAGTACAATTTTAGCAGATAAAATACTATTCAATAAAAAGACAGAAGAAAGCATACACACCATCATAAGTTTTGTTTCATGTCCAGTATACACTACAACACCTAAAAACACAAAATCACTTCATTAAATATATTGTTAACAAATGATATATTAATTACACTATTTAACACAAGTACACAAAAAAATTTTAAAAATATGCTTTAAATGATGCTTTTTCACATTAGCATTTGTTTATTTTTTATCAGATTAGGTAATCACATGTTTTTGCTGTTATACAAAATACCACAGATTCTGTGAAACACAAATTTATTCAAGAAAATAATAATCACCATTCCCCACTGTTATATGACATCAAAAATGATCTTGAACTGAAATTTCCAGTTCTTTGAGTCAAAAAACATCTGTACAACATTCTGCAGTTAGTTTTCATAAATAAAGGCTTGTTTTTTCATATGTACACTGTGCCAAAAAAAAGGGGGGGCAGTCTATACCTCCCGTTCATTCTACTGGACCGATTGACGAAATTCAAGTTGTGTTTTTTGTGTATCAAAAGCGCAACTTAGGATATATATTAGATTTATATATTCGATTCTATGACTCAAATTATGCTTAAATGTTAAATTTTGTAAAATTTGGTGCAAAATTTATGAAGAAATTTAAAAAATTTAGCTTGGCGCATTTTTTTCAGTTTGCACTAAGAATAATTTGCTTGGCGAACTTCTTAACATATGGCAACCTATTTTCCTTTCAATTTTTACATTGTGGTTGAACGGAAAAAAAGTCACATAGTTCATACATTCAAATAATTTTAATGAAGTGCCTAAACACACATTTGATGTTATTATCGCTTTCAACAAATATTCAAAATTTCAAAACGGGTCAATATATAAATTCCCATATACCTTCAGAAATTCTGAATAAAAAACAATTTTTTGCAGGTTAGCTTAGAAATGTATCTACTTTAAGATGATGGTAAAAATTTTATAGATTAAAATTCAACATTTCTTTCGAAAAATTTATAAGTTATTTAAAAAATAAATCAAAAAGAACAGGCAAGTTTTATTTGGAATGACCCTGAATTTCATAATGTGAAAGGAAGAATCAAATACGCTTTAAAAAAGCAGAGATTAATAAATATGTAGCAAATTCAATTAACATTGAAGAGCTAAAATTTTGAGAGCTGATTTTAAAAAAAAACTACTTATGCGATTTTTACAGAACTTGGCAGTTTTGCATAATTTGAGACATAGGATCGAAATGGGGGGAAAAAAACGGATGCTATTTCAAAAAAAGTCAGATTTTGTGTCAGATTACCTATGTTAGAGCAATGCTTTCTGCTGTCTTTTTATTGAATAGTATTTTATTTGCTAAAATTGGACTTAATTCAATTTATTTTAATCATTTATTGTTATTTTTTTAAAGAACTCTACTACTGCACCTCTAAAAAGATCTACTGTGGACAGAATTACGAACAACCAGGCAATAAGTTTATCTAATTTTTTTTTTCATTTTTTATAAATTTATCCTAATTGTTAACTATGTAAAGGAGAAATTTTGAAACGTGCTAAGTGGTTTGAAAAATCTTTTATTTAAGCCATGTTTGAATACTTAATTTTAATTATAAGAATAATTAGAAATTTATAACTTTTCCCCCTTGCTTGTGAATTTTAATTTATTAGTCAAACAAAGCTTTATTTATTTATTTATTTTTTTACGTTAGAAGACATGAATCTGAAGTCCCTGATCAATGTTTGGTTTGTTAATATTTTTTTAATTTTATTATGCTAAAATTGCTTATAAAACTTCTTTACTTGCTGAACTAATTATTTTTCTTGTTTTCAGTGTTGATAAAAAGTTACAAGCTTCAGGTAATGATTTTAACTGTTTTCCTTCTAGATTGTTTAATAATTTCGATCTCATGGTCTTATTTATTTTTTACGCAGATGATGCAAAGATTGTGATATTCTTTATCATTTACTTATTTATTTATTAATTCTGAGTGATACCTTTTGCAGTAAAATGATACAAAATGTATTTGCTTTGAGGAAGAAAGATTTAAATCAGATTCTCTTAAAATGTACTGAACTGTTAATTAACATTTATCAAAGGTTTAACATCCCAAATGTGAGATATCCTCCCCCCCCAGTGTACATTGATGGCCATTAAAATAGCAGTATCATGTAGGAAATATCTGACAGATCTGAAAATTTTTTCATATGCATAGCATGATAGAAACATGCAATGATTAGGAACTCAGTTCATGCACATATCATATTTATCAATAATGTCTACTAGAAATTATATAATAGAAAAAAAAGCATGTTGTACTTATGGAAATAATGTTTGCTAGTAGTCTGTTTGCATAGAAAGTGCCAAAATATAAAGCTAAAATTCAAATAAGTATATACTTGAATTTGACACAAAGCAACTCCACTGTACCATGACTGTATATTATCTTATTATAAAACTACTACTCTTCTTGGTAGAAATCTGACTTGCAATATGAATGTTAGTTTTACAAATTCATGAAAGACATGCTCACAATAACCTTTACATTCCACTCATTCAAGAAGACACACATCTTTTGTGCATGGTCCAAACAAGTCACACAACCATATTTATCAAATACCCTACCTCAGAAATTAGAAAGCATGTCATAACAATAAGTACCTGCACATAAAATATGACACTGTATAAATATCACAAGCTGTTTTGTGTAGGTATTTGTTGTTAAAATCACGTATTAGGCCACACGTGTGAACTCATAAATGGCATGATGTCAAATACATGTGTCCTTTGCACTATGATACTAGGGGGATCAATTTTTTAGTTTTGAATTAGGGATCATCATATCAGCACAGCACCTTGCATTATACCATAGGCTACCACTGAAAAGAACTAGATGCAGAACTCATAAAACAAATATATCCAATGTACTTTGACAGCTAGTGTTACATCATAAATATGCCACAGCAATGATTTCTTCAACTTCTTTAAACTTTCTTCTTTAAACTCAACATTTTATTTTTCTGTAATGCAAAATAATCACTTTGGGTTTACACTTTTTACTTATCTGGGGTAATTTAAAAAAAATTACCACCAAATGCTGCAATCCTCATCAAAATTAATAAATATACGCACAGATATGTCAAGAAGTTAATTTTTTTTTAATTTGTAATCACACATTTGTGTAAAATTATGTACAGTTTTACACAAATGTGTAGAACAGATGACAGATACATTTGCGAATTCAGCAGAAGTACCATGTGTGGTCAAGATGATGTGACCATGTGAACGTGCCACATCATCAAGAAAGCTTATTAAGAATTTCAAAAAAAGGTAATCGACGGAGGTCAAAACATTTGTGTATCCTGCCAAAGGATGCCCGATCATTAATTTACTAGAAGATTTGAATTCAATAATGAATGTATTCTAAAATGTATTTTAAGTCAAAAGTTTGAAACTTAATGGTTATTGTAAATATAAAATTATGCATGTTAAAATATTTGTAATTAGGCACATAGGTCAGGTTAAGTTTTTATTAAATAGAGTAAGACATGCAAGGGCTATCTGCCTAAAGGGAGATATGCAATCGTGGAGGAATTTCGAAGAAAAACTGACTTTTCAGTGGGTGATAAAAATAATGCATGTAATTTTCATTCAAATTATATTTATACATATTTGTTATGCAAAAATTTCGGGTATATGCTAAATGACTGTAAATTACTTTACTTGAAAAATATAGTGAATGCACAGAAATTGATTTGCACATGCCAAAAATGAAAAATATGAAATATGTATGGGTGTTTATGCATATGCTTGCAAAAAGCATTTATCTGCCTTTAACAAAATACGTAAATATTTATTAAATTACTCATAACTGTATTTGAAATGAAGGATTTAGTCATTCATAAACTCCTGTGAAAGTTACTGTGAAGAAATCTAATTATTAAATATATCTAAATTTATAATGATTATAAATATTATCTAAATATATAATAACCTTAACATTGAATTGTAAACATAAATTGAAATCCTGTTGACAAATACGTTTATAAAACTATTTAAGCAAAAACTGTTCATACTGGAAAGCAATCTGTTAAAAGGGACAGTAAAGCATGAGATTTGTACTTAAGGAAGTAATAAAGAAGAGTTTTAGAATACATATTGTTGAAATTAAAGGGGGAAAAATCTGATTACGTATAATTAAAAGAATTATTCTCTTAAATTTTATAACTCAGTTACAAGTTCTAAATAATATTTAAAAAAAAATCCTTTTTTTATTCCCTTTCAGAAATATTCAGAGAAAGTTAAGTACTATTTAACGTACTTCACTATTAATAAAAGGTGCTCTAATTTGAAATGGACTGAATAGAGCATTATTTATAAATTGACTTATATTTTTCGATTTAAAAGATGCCGCAGAAGCTAAAAAATCATGTCATATTCAAGAAAGTATTTTAGGAAAAAGCTCTATAAATAGAAAAGAAATAATGCATAATTTTAATATTAATAATTCAATAAATTTTTACCTTAATTTTTGTAATCCTTAACTGAATAAAATTGAATTACCTAAAAATTTTTTTCTAATGTAATTAACAAAAATTTGTGAAAATATTTCATTCAAATTAAACCATTCTGAGCAAACTGTTCTGTGAAAAGTATAGCATTTAATTCTGTTCAGAATGATATGTTGTTTAAAAATGTATTCTTTTCACATACTTAAGGATTCTAAAATATTGTAGAAAAAGAGGAGATATACATTTATATGTATATTTACAACGTAATTACAGAATATTTACATCCGATCGTGCCAAAACCCACTGATCTTAATGGTAAGTCACCGAATGTTTTGGTCACCACAAAAGGATTGCCAATGCTTCAAAACAGTGTATGGAGAAAGCCGGTTAGGGCCTCTCCTTCTTATTTCCTCCTTCCATGAAAAAAAGTAAATTTTTCTTTTTAATTTTTTAAATCTAGAATATTCTAAATATAAATAAAAAAAATAAAAAAAACAAAACGAAATGCAATCTAGACTGGTGGCATAAAATTATAAATATCATTCAATATTACAAACAAAGTTTCAATTTTTGTTTATAACCGACACCTTATAAATTTTATGAAATATGAGTCTAAAAGGGGGCAAGCAATGTCCGCAGGTGTTTACTTCACAATTCTGCCCCACGGTTAGGGTATGGCATACAATTTTGAGGTGTACAAAACAACTGTTATTTCACAGTTAGATGCCGACAACTTTTTCTTCTTTCTCCAATTGCACAACTGCCTATTACAGACCAAGGCCGTCTCAACAAGCTTCCTATAGCATCTTATGCAAGGTCTTCCTCTTTTCCTGGTACCCTCTATATTGTAAAGGTCACCTTTTTAACAGATTTTAAGTTGTCACATCTAAAAATATGTCCCAGCCACATTATATGATAAGATTTGATGACTCAGATAACATAAGGTCGTATCTTCTACAGAATTCATAGTTAAACAAAATTCTCCTTTTATTATTTCCTCTAACTGTGCCATATATTTTTCAGAGTACTTTTCTTTCAAAGGTTAGAAGTAATGTTGATAGCCCACATTTCTTAATTCCTTTTTCTTATATCCTTTCCAGCAGTCCAAAAATATAATGCTGTCATCTCAGCCATCAGTGTTCTCGAACTGCAACCAGAAAACATTCTTTGGTTTCATAGCATAAACACTTCAATATTTACTATTCCAGAAAAACATGCCAAACATTGTCCCCCCCCCTGTTAAAAAAAAAACTTTTGTTTGTTTCCAAGATTTTGTTAAGTAACCATTTTATTTCTTTTAGGAGACATCAAAGTATTTGCACATACCTCCCTAAAGTAGTTATTCCAATCTACAGCTGATTTCTAAATGAAATGGGCAAAATTCAATTGATGTCAATTCCTGATACCACAAATAGATACAATGAATGACATTGAAGAAAGGAAGATCTTAGCCTTCAAACCATGTTCGGATTCTTTTTGTGTAAGAACAGCATATAGGAGCTTTGTTGGAGTCAAATGCTTCATTGGATGATTCTGAGAACAAAGTCTATTACTATGAATTATTCATTTGTCCTGAAGCAATCTCATGGTAGCATCTTTCTCAATAGTTACTTGCCAAACTGTGCAATACATCTTACTCAAACAAATGTCAAAAGCAAAAAAATACTCAAAATACAAGTGACAAAATTTCAAGCAGAAACTAGAAATCTCAAGCCATGATATTTCAAATGTAAACTTTAATTCTTGAGCCACGATATTTTGTGCGATTGTTAGACCATTTTTAACTGACATAATAATACCAAAATAAGTAAGGAACATACTGTAACAAAACAGATTTAAAATTTTTGAAAAAATTAAGGATAACTTATAACAGTAAAATCTACATCACTCACATTATATACACTGTTACCTAAAAATAAATTCAACCCCCCCCGGAAAAAAATATGAATAAAAACTGACCAAAAACCCAGTTGGTATTCCTCATTTTGGCCCCTCGTAAAAGTAATTGGTCAGCTCCTAAAGGTAAAGCCCTATAAAAGAAAATTAAAAAATCAGTTGCAACATTCTAACAAATAGTTCTAATACAATAAAATACCTCAATGTAATAGAAAAAAGAATATAGAATATCATGCTTACTGTTTACCACTTATTCTAAGATTCCCAGTAAATTCATATAAATGCCTGTTGGGAGGTTCACATTCGATGGTGCCACGCAGACGCTCCAAGTCCCTCGGTGTTAGCCAAGGTGCTGTTTGTGGAAGACCCTGTCAGAGGAAAAGCAAAATGATACAAAAAAATGACAAAGATAACAATATTTGTTTTCCTTTAAAAAAAAAAAATATTACAAAGAGTTGAAACCATACAAGGAAGACAACAAAATGGTTCTGTACCAGACATATAATACATGACAATAGAATCATCTTTTATTTATCAAAATAATACTAACTAGGTTGACTATAACTAGGTTGAATATTCATAAAAACTATCAACTAACATGATACAAATCAAGAGTGTGGTGTAGTAGCTGCACCCGCTACCCAAAGCCCCAGTTGTAATGCAGGATTGAAATGAATTCCCAACTCAAGTTATAAGCAACATGAATTTTCATAAAAAAATGTAACCCAAAAGGTCACAGTTCAAGTGGGTAAAAATGCCCATTGCCCCAGCAGGAAAATCCAAGCAGCCGATGCTCTCCTGAAACTTCCTTTCTCACTCCAAAAACATGACTGCCCTTCAAGGTGTCACTACTCCTCTGTTGAATTGAGGGGGTTCCTCCTCTGTTAGGCAACAAAAGGAGACAATGTTCTGACACCAGTGAAAGAGTTTTCTGCCAGGAATAATTGGGGTGCCCTTGGAAGGTGAAACCAAAATAATTAATAATGTGACTGACTTTCTCCACTGATATGAAAATGGCACGACTGCATTCCAAGCTAGGTCTGCCAGGGCGAAACCACACGAGTAACATCTATACGACCTTGTCTAAAAAGTCTAAGCAATTGCGATGATCAATAATGTTGAATTTTAAAGTTAAAATATATTATATTTACCAAGTTAATGATTATATTGAACACAGTATCAATTTACATAAACTAACAAGAAAAATACATTAAAAACTGAGAACAAAGGAAAAGGTACTTTCTGATTATCTACATCCCCAGTTTTAATAAACAAAAAAAAGTAGTTCCCTCCCTCACGAATAACATGGATGAGTCATTTTCTCTTAGAAAATCTTCTATGAAGGCATCTCTCCCCTTTGACAGATTACTCTAATGAGCCTCACTATAGCCAAATAAACCAAACAACATATAAAAGAATTGTAATGCTTTTGACATACTTTTGAGGATGCAGGCAACAATAGGAATCTATATATGCAAGTATCAAACATGTGCTTGAATACACACGGATTTACATGCTTTAAATTTAATTATCACTCTACTAAATTTAATACTGGCTATAAAAACATAAATATTAGCAACATACATTTTTTTCTTCATAAAATTTCTTATTTCTTGTAAAATGTTATTCTTTATTACCATTTATGAATAAACCATTACCTGTAAGATACTTAGGGATGCAAGTAATCAAAATACCAAATTCAGTACTTTCTGACCATCTGCACCCCATTGAAAAGCATTCACATGGCAATGTACACTGTTGCCCAATCTGTGACATCGTGAAAATGTATATATGTGGTAATCCAAGGTTGTACATGCGTTACAACAGAAGAATATCCACTTCCAGTGAAGGCCATATTTTCACCTTCAAATTCAAGCATTTTATTTTTATTCCACCGAGTGCAAAAATTTTCCCCCCTTCTAAGAAATTATAATGGGATTGTAGAATTTGATGAGTGATGAAAAAAATCTTGCATTTCTTCAGAAACGACAATAAGAGACAATTTGGCTAACAATACGAGAATGCAAAAATTTTCATTCAGTGCCATAGTACTTCATTAATGATCTAATTTTACAGATAAAATTTTGTGTGCTGATGGCAAATCTGTTCTACTCTCTCATGGCTTTTTATGTGAAAACAGATCAATATGTATATAGGAAAACAACAGTGCACACAATACCAAATTTCAAGAATTCAGTCATTTTTACTTCCATGTACAAAGTAAAGGAAGCATTGTCACCACAAAAATTTTCAGCTATGATATTTCAATGATAATATACATTTTGAAGGCTATTGAATGTAATTTAAGAGTGTTTTTGCGCAACATCCGTACGTAAGGACAGAATAAAGGAATCTTTTTCCCAAAACGGGTTGCAAAAAGGATTTAAAATGGATCAAAAAGAAATTTTTTTGTGACATCTATACATTTGTATTTCGCATAACTCAAACATACGTAGCCTCAGAATATTGAAATTTTGTATATAGGGCTGCTATAACACGTAGATGTGCACCTCCCGTTTTGGTTGCAATCGGCTGCACCAAAAGTATATAAATATATATTCAAAATAACAGTAATTAAAAGTAAATTAAAAAACCTACGACTTGCACTAAAGCTGCAAAGTAATACACCAACAATTCATAATAAGAAAACTTTTCATATACCATCTATTCAATTAAAAACCATGAATGAAAAAACCTTTTAGTCAGAATTTTAATTAGTATTTTCTAAACCTCCTTTGCTTTAAAAACATAAACATCTGCTAAGAAAAATCTTTAATTGCAAAAATACTAAATTCAAAAGTAAAAATTTTAAGCACTGAAAAATTAGCTATTGTCATTGAGCAGATTAATCGATTTATCAAGGGAATAAACCAATCTACAACCAATTAACAACAACTAAATTAAGAGAGAGTGTTTCATCTTACTTTCAAGTAAGCATCAAATTATTTGCTAGATCCAAAATATAAGTCACAATTAATACTCATTCAAAAAAAGACATACAAGGAAGCCACTAAGTCAAAAGAATCCTGTTAAAAATAATAAATAGCAAATAATCTTCAAACTTAAAGTTTCTCACTAAGAACACCATTTAACTGAACAGTATTACTATAGAAGATATATCCCCTACACTTTTATTTTCAAACTCATATACAAAAGTAAAAACAGAAGTATATATTTTAGAACATTAAAAAGTAATTCAAAATCAAAAGAAGACCAAAAATTATATAATCCTTAAAATTAAAGTTTAAAACAAGTAGTTAATTAGAAATTTAAAGGTCAAACTAGTGAGTTAAAATTAACTAACTTGCGTGCAAAATTTTAAAACCAAATGGGTGGAAACAACTATTAAGCGAGATTTTAAAATGAATTTTTTTTCCTTGGAGATGGTATATGGAAAGCTTTCTTATTATGAATTATATTATATTATACATATATACACACACCCATGTTAAAACTCAGCTCCGTGAGCTGCTCAGTTTTTTTATGCTTATATGTTTATAAATTGCACATTTTTTGCTTTTAAAATGATTGAATTATGTTGTTATTATCTTCCAGCTAAGGTTTTTATGCCTTTAGTTATTCTGCATGCAATAGTGTTTAAGTGCGACTAAGCCTAATTTTTTTACCAATAGGAGCCATATTTTTTTACATTTGAAACTTAGCAGAATAGTGAATTAAGTCAGTTTCTGGACCTTCAGTTGTAGGGCTTCCCTTAGTTCAATCAACCAATTATTCAAATTTCTGTTATCTTTCCTGAACTCCTCAACTTCCCCTTGCATTTCCTCACCAAGATGCTAACTTAAAGTTAAGTGAAGTGAGTATTTAAACGAGTGAGTCTTGGAGTTTATCTAGAGTGTGTTTTCGCTACCTAGCACACGTTATGCGTTTGTCCTTGCTGTTATGTGGAGTTACTGATAACATGTTACATGGAGTTGCTCTATGCTGTTACATGAAGTTTCTGGCCATTTAATTAATTATAATGCAGCATTGTCAAGTCAACCTAGTTAGCCTTAACTTAAAGTGCTAATCCAGCACTACTTTTTCGATTTGAATTTATCATGTTATAATTCTTAACTTCCACTGTAAGTTGTTGGTGTTACTGCAAAGCATGAAGTACATGCCCTTCTGTTCATAGTTGAGCATAATAAAGGGTTATTTTCCCACTTATTCTGTGCTGGTATTATTTCACACCTGTACGAGAAGTTGCCAGGTTGACCAAAGGTAAACTTTCAATTTTGTGCACCAAAAAATGTGCCTTCTTGTCCGCTGGGCGAATTGCTTGTTTTGCGTAGAAACTCTAATTTTAATCGTAAAAATTGTTTTAACTGTACGTGGTGTTTTATATTTTTCTACATTTTTCAATTTTTAATAAAGATATTTTGAAGTTTTATGTATTTTTGCCTTGCCATAAAATGAGAACTGAATTAATCAAATGAGAAATATATCTAAGGAAATTCGAGGAAATAGGTTTAAATGAAATGCAGCGAAAAATACGTATAATTTAACATTCTGCACAAGGCAGTCGTGTGGTGTCCATATTGGATTTTTTTTTCAAGTGAACATAAATCACTGAGCACACAGGAAGAAGTAGCAGTGTGCATAGTGCTAAGATTAGTACAATGTTGAGTTTCTGATGTTTTTTGAAGCTAATATAGATTGCTGTATACATGGAGTAAAGAGAGACAAAAAAAAAAGTGTTTTATTATTGATGTTCCTTGAATTTTTATTAGCTTGGTGTTTAACATAATTCTTAGTGCAGCCACTTTTTAAAATGGATGTTGTCTTTTGCATCTTAGCATGGCAAAAAATTATTTAAAAATGGATGGCAACTTTTTGGGAGTGGACACGTGGATAATCAGAAACCAAATTCTATAAAAAGTTTATCATGGGAAAAATTAGTTATGGCAGCTAGTGCTGGTGAAACTCCTTAAAAAATGAATTATGCTGATAAAAACCTTTCTTTTAATTGGCTTATTCTTAATGTAGACTAAGACTTGAAATCATTCATCATCGTCTGAAATTTAAATGTTCATTTATTTCATTATTTTCTGCTGCTACTCATCATTGTATATTTTCTTTCCACACATTAACTGCACCAACTTAGTAACCTTAATTTTTTTTACATTCAGATTAGTCCATTTTAAGCATAAATGTGTATTGCATAGAACATAATGGTGTACCTATTAAGCTAATTTTTTAAAATTCTGCAACATCTTCAAGTTCTAGCCAACAACAATTACCTGTTTTTAAGACATATTTTGATTCTAAGACAGTTTTTCACTTTTGAATATATTTTCCATTTTTCTAAATATTAGATCAATTATATCCAACACATAGATAAGATTATTAATTATTCAGATAAATTCTCAGAGTAGGCCACCCTGAAAACACCAGAAGATGCAGTAAATTATTCTAAAATTAAACTGAAGGTGACCACCAAGGCCACTAGTCACCATTAACTAACAAGCTGGAGATCATGAGATGACATAGTAGAGTAATTTCAATAGCTTATTAAAATGAAATTAAACCTAGGGATATCCAGAACTTTAAGGCCAATATTCACTTGCAACTTAAGTTACAGTTAACAGTTACCCACTGGTCCCCAGAGTGAGGTGATGCAATAAATCAAGACAGATAATTAAAGTAAATCCTATTAGTGACAGACAATAAAGCCCATTAGTCACTGATATACATATGAGGGTGCTTTAACAATCTACACAATGAAACTACTTTCCCAAAGGTAACTGAAAATGAACTAAGTCTCCTAGTTACTAAGTGGATATGTTCACTGAATACTGGTCGTATGACCCGGGTTTGAATACAAGTAAATGGACTAGTGTCAGCGTGCTTTCAGGGGTTTGAACAACATCAGACATAAAATTCATTTTTTAGGACAATTAATTATCTCAACAGAACAACAAATCAATCTGAAATCATGGGCACTTATTTTAGACAAGTTTCGCTGCATTTTTAATCAATCAGCACCATTCATGTTTTCATATAAATTCATATAAGTAGAACTAAACAAGTTTCTTTTTTAGATAAAATATTACAAAAATCACATAGAAAACAAAATTAGTATACAGACCTGCCTGATCTTTAAATTTGTCTCACCATCCAAATTTGCAGTTTCTATATAACACATAGCATGGGGTTCACTGAAAATTTCAAGAAAATATTATTTCTGCAAAGTTTTTTTTTAAATATTACGCACGCATGCACGCACACACACACAAGACAAAAATAAGCAAGGGGAAAACAAAATCTGATGTGTACACCACATGACTTCCTTGTACGGAATATTAAGTTATACGCAATTTTCCTGCATTTCATTTAAACATTTTTAATTAACAGTCAGTTAACGAATTCTGAATTAAATCTACTTCATCAATAGTGCATGAACCACAATAGAATAAATGCACTCTTTAAAGTTCACTATATTTATTTACCATAGCCACACTTCGGCATTATGTTCACTTAACAGCGTTACATCTCATTCATTTTAAAACTCAAGAGTGAGCAAAAATTTATAGCATCCTGAAGAATTACCACAAGTTCTATTCAAATACTATAATAAATCTAAAACGATGTATAAAAAAAATTAAACAAATAAAAAAAGAAACAGTTTTTCACGGACGACTCTGTGCCGCTTACATAATGTACATGCGCTACTAATTAATTCAGTTCTCACTTCGCGGTACGGCAAAAATACATAAAAATTCAAAATATTTTCATTAAAAGTTGAAAGATATACAAAAACATAAAACACCAAGTACAGTTAAAACAATTGAAAAAGCAATTTTTACAATTTATACTCAAAAACCAGCTAATAACTTAAATGATAATTCAAGAATGAATCACGCATAATTTAATTCGCAATAATAAAAGAAGATGTTACTTTGTTGTTGCGAAGCTTATTTTCTCTACATTGGCAACAAATCCACTATTCTGCTTTTTTTGGGGGGGAACAAGTCTTTTATTCTGTTCTTATATAGGAATGTTACTCAAAAACATTGTTAAATTGCAGTCGATAACTGTCAAAATAGATATTTTCTCTGAAATATGGTACCCAAAATTTTTTGGGATTACAGTACTTCCTTTTTACTTCGTACAAGGAATTAAAAATGGGGGCTGGCTCTATATCTTCCATTCCACTGGGACGACTGACAAAATTTAACTTGCATTTTTTATGTCTCAAAAGCCCAACTTGAGATATAGTTTAGATTTATATATAGTATTATCCTAATATAGGTATTTTGATCCAAAATTAGACTTTCTTTGAAATGACATACATATTTTTTTTCCATATTTTGATTCTATGAGTCAAATTATGCCAAAATATTAAATTTTGTGAAATGTGGAGCGAAAGTTATGAAGAAATTCAAAAATTTATCCTGGCAATGCTTTTTTCAGTTCATGCCAAGAATAATTCCACTCGGCAAAATTCTTAATTTATGGTTACCTATTTTCCTTTCCCTTTCATTGCGCATGAGCAGAAAAAAAAAGGTGCATCATTCATTCTTTCAAATAATTTTAAAATGCAGAAACCACATTTAGCGTTATCATCACTTATAACAAATATGCCAAATTTCAAAATGTGGCACTTTATAAATTGCCATATATCTTGAGAAATTTTGAATAAAAAGCTCAATTTTTTGGCAGGTATGATTTAAAATACATCTACTTTAAAATCATGAATAATTAAAATTAAAAAAAAATGTATAAACATACCTAAAAAATACGAATCACAAAATAGCATTGAATTTTATTTTGACTTAAATTTTGAACTGTAAAAGAGGGAATCAAGTATTTCATTAAGAAAGATATATTAATAAATATATATCAAATTCAATTAACGTAGAGAAGCTGAAATTTTGAGATATAATTTTTTTTTTTAAAATTACTTGTGTGATTTTTACAAAATTTGACACTTTGCATAATTTGAGTTGTAGAACTGAAATATGAAAATAAATAGCATGTAATTTCAGATAAAGTCCGATTTTATGTCAGAATAGCTACGTTAAACAATGCTATAATATAAATCTAATATGTATTTTAGGTGCACTTTCGAGGCATGAAAAACACAAGTTAAATTTCATCAATTGACTTAGCAGAACAGGAGATATAGAACTTCCCCCCCCTTTTTTTTCCCAAAATGTACCATTTCAATGGTAACTTCAGTTTTGAGATTAGAAAATACTGTACCCGAACAAAATCAAGGAGTAAGATTGGTGGTTATTTATATACATGTTTTCTGACAGAAAATTTCTGCACAACTACTGCTTGCTGAACTGGTGCAATATCATGAGGAAAGAACCAACAATGTGCTGAATACTTGATCCAACACGTTCCAAAATTACTTAAAAATTGCATTGCCAGTTTGTTCCTCAAAATCAAATTAATTTAAATCAAATTTACGATTAAGAATTTCCTTGCATTTGTAGAAATATGCCAACATGTGGTCATTGGTGACATACTCGATTTGATGCAATGCAATGTTTTGGCCTGTATAGCTACCAGAGGCGACTATATTACTTACCGGTTTGTAACCTTTTTCATGCCATAAATTCTTAACAAAACAGTCTTTTGTTTTGAATTTGTAATCATTTGTTTATCTCCTCATACACTCCATACACGTTAAGTTTCGTGACAGTAGTTTGTTTCCTTCTGGATGAATATATTTTTTCGCAACAGAGTGCATACTGAGTTCTTGACAAAAAACAAATTGCATGCTTACAATGATATAGGACCGCTCACAACATACTATCTTTCCACACGACCACAAAAGTTGGGCTATTCTGTTTAGACAAGGGAAAGCATTAATATTGCACTGACATGATGAAGTAATCAATACAATATTAAATGGCCTGATGTGGGATCACTTAGACCACAGTAGGGAACATGACAACTGAAGAAATGTTAGCTAAACAGAAGATGGAATATAAAATAGAAGAGGGACAGTTTTCCATTGCAATAAAAATAGGTGTCAATGGACTTAATTCTACATGAAAAGTTAAGGATGTTAAAGGTCTGCATCAGATGGGTATCCATATTGTAAAAGCCAGAATGCATCATTGTTCCATGAAGCCAGAAATGAAGAACATTTGAATATTCTTGGGAACTGCTCCCCATGGTAAGTGTCAATAAAAAATTTTATTCTTGGCAAGTAACAGGAAATTAAACAGTGCGACTCAGAAACAAAACAAGACAATACAGCTAGAAAAACAGTATATCTGCATGACTTCACAAGTTCAGAATCACCAAAATTCTGATCTAGGTGTCATTTCTAGAGATGAAGAGGTACCAGGACGCATAATGGCAAACCGCACATTGAGTTAATCAATGTTAACGAATTTGGCTTACTGCGCATGCTCAATAGTGTACCGTTGGCGTGGGAGAAAATACTGGCGAATAAAAATAAACAACCCTACACAAGCCTGTTCGTCATGGAGGCCTTAGCGACTCTTTACGATTGCAATACTATAGACACTTTTTCTGTGCCTATTTCACTTGCTTCTGTTTCATTTCATTTTGGTATATTTTGTTCGTAAATATTACATTTAGCATCTGCTATTTGTGATAGTTTCTTTGGCTTTAATTCAGTAATTTAAACTATATTCCTTAAGTTGTTAAAGTATTGATGAATGGAACGCGTGGTAAATAATCGATTGATTTTATCCTCAGAAGTACAATCAATAAACAACATCGTGTAATGTTTCCTGTTTTGTAATCCTTCTTAAACGAAAATTTGGGGTGTTTACGATCGATATTTACACTCTAAGTAATGAAGCAACGGACTGCCTAACAAGTTTTAAAACCCCGAACTGTTTACGTCCAGATAAAGAGCATCAACCATATACCATATTTATCTTCTTTAAAACTACGCCAAAGTCATAATTGCGCCAAATTCTCTTCCGGGCATGCGCAGTGTGCGTAATTCGTTTAAAATTGTTCAACTGAATGTGCGGTCTGCCATTACGCTACCAGGACATGCTGGTACCACATATCACAATAACAAATATTTGCTATGCTAACTTGTAAATTCAGTTCTAACAAGACATAAAGATAAAATTCAATGGCAAACTCAGCAGAAAAGTGTTGCTTTTGCAGGACATTGCTTAAGCACTCAAAGCTCAGATGGAACAATGCACTTATCTGTTCAAGGCTTAAAATTTACTATATGTGCCATTACAGGATAAGGGCCATTTCAATAAAATAGAAAAAACAGTGTATGATTTATTCAAATACCACCCTCTTAAACCAAAATCTTTAACTTGTGTAACAGTGTTGAACAAATATAAAAAATAATATAATTCATTGCAACTAAATGAGTAATTAGATAATACAAAATTTAAACACAAACAATAAATTATTTTAGTATCTATAATTTATGATAAATAATAAAGGAATCCGCATAATTTCCATGATATTATTACACCGTTACCAATCCTAACGATAACTATGACACACAATATCAAACATTATCAGATTACCTTGATGACAACAGCACAAGGTCTGCAGGGAAAAACTGGCCACTAGTAATTTTTAATATATCACCTACAGCTACATCTGTCCATTTAATCCACTGCCAAATGCCATTCTTCAGTCCTACAAAACAACACTTTTTTTTTTTTTTACTAAAATAAAATCATCAGTAAAATAAATTTTAAAATATATACAGTGTTCTACAGAGTATGAAATTATAATATCTGTACAACACCCTCCATTGAAAATTATATAAATAAATGAAATTTAGTTTAGAGATTTGTGCAGAAAATTAAGAACACACAGTTTAGGTCTCAAAGATTGAATATGATTTAATTTTCAAAGATTTCATAAATATAAATATTGCTTATGGTGCTTACAGCATAAGTCTCTCACAAATGTAACGCCTAAAGTAGTGAAAAGAATAAAATCATTAAAAAAACCTGTTTTCCCATTTAAAAAATAAATAAATAAAATCATTAAAAAAATCCATTTTCCCATTAAAAAAAAATAAATCAAACTTTAAAATGACATACATTAGAAGACCAAACATCTGCCCACCAATACTTGAAATGTGCACACCTTTCAACACCAAAACACATTTGGCAATTTTTAGTGACATTTGAAAATTACTGGTAATATGCCTCCTCAATCAGAGTTGAAACATAATACTATAATCAACTGATTATTGCTTTTATAACTGTCACTAAATAAATGTTTTGCCCAAAGTCATTTAAACTAGTGTGTGTACAACTAAGATTAATTTCATGGTATTTTACTGATCAAGTAAATAGAATTTCATCAATCTTTCATTCATGCAGCAGAATGCAAAATGTGCATAAGTACACCAAACAGCAGCAACCTTTGCAGTGAAAGCAACAAAAACATTTTGAAACAACATATTTTGACCCACAGCTTTTTCTTGTGCGAGACTGTGAGAAGAGATCTTAGGTAAAATTTATGATTTCACTACTAATAAATGATGAAGAGTCTGCCATCACGTTCTTTCACAGAATGATTAGATTTGGTTAGTTCCCCCCCAAATATTTCAAAGGCTACCTGCCTAACGGAAAGGATGCCTTCACGAAGGACTTTCTAAGGGCTTGTATTCATATTACACATGAAAACCAAACATGCAGCCAGCTCATTATTTAACTCCCAATATTTAGTGGTCTAAACTACTCAGCCACTGGTAGAATAGCTGTCTATATTGAAACACAGTTCAAACAGACATAATTATATTTTAAAGCAGCAGTTTTTCTTGGAGGCAGAGCCCGGACAAGGGTGAAGCAAGCAAAGCAGTTTCCTCAGGTGAACAACTAAGAAGTCTGCCAAATTACCTGCAAAATTTTAGGAATGCAGCTAAATAAATTATAATTAACTTTCAATTCTGAAATGAATCAAGGCCTATTTTCAAGTAACACAATTAAAATAAAAAAAGGGGGTGCAGCACTTGTAGAGAAAAATTCCACATTTAATAGATGTATTGACTTAATTTGAATCCCCAAAAACAGATCGGCTGCATGAAAGACTTCATGGTTTCTCCCATGTGTAACATAAACACAAGTCAGTTTGCACTAGATAATCCTCATGAAGAAACCTTTCTACCTAGACAAATAGTCCTTGTATGCTTTGCATATTTAATTAAGCAAACAAACATAATAGAAGAAATACCTTTTTTCTATACAAAAAGGTGAGAGAGGATATTCTTGTGAAATGTGAAAATCATAATCAATATTCTTGTGAATAATCAACTGATAAAAGAACTAATTTTATCAGAAATTTTTTTTTTTCAGAGTGAAGATGAAAGAAATGAGAGGTATTTTAATTTTAGAACTAAAACAGAGACATCAAAAAATAAATGTGATAACTTCCAATTTCCAGTCTCTAATTGATGAAATAATAATGTCACAGGATTTGAGTGTATGGCAACAATTAAACTTCATTGAAAGTTGCCATAGTAATGAAAAGTTTAGAACAACAAATTGTTTTATATCTGACTTTCAGATAGCATCATTATAATATGTTTCCTTTCTGGACACAGGTATTTTCAACTTGTAAATAAATGAGTAGAGTACTTTGAAAATGAGCAGCTTAGCAATTAAATATCCAAAGGATGAATATGCTTCAGATATTCCATCAGAAATATCTAGTTTTAAAAAACATATTATTTCAACAGAGTTGCACTCAAACAGGAGAATGAAATTCCTTGACTTTTCCAGGTTTTTCAGGTGTGTTTTAAGAAAATTCCAGTCTATACGCACAGGGCGCATTAGCTGTGCTGAGAGTTAAATTAATTACGGTACCACTTAAAACACAAAATTTGCCAATTACATATGACTTACACACACACATATATATTCACAATATATAATCCCTAAAGCATTACTACTATAATAGGAGCTGTTTTCTCCACTGGACACTGAGATTAGAATATGCCCAATCTGGATTAAAAAATGTCTTTTTTGCAGACATTTCGCAGCTAAACGAAAGAAAGAAATCTATTTAATGATGCTTTAAAATAAATTCAGGTATTTTATGTTTATTAAAAGCATACATAAGCAAAAAAATATGTGCATTAAATTTCATGATAATATGTCATCATACTGCTAGAATTAAGTTTCAGGATTACATCAGAAAAAATTGCCTGAAATTTGAAAATATTATTAACTAATAATACATAAATCTGGAAGGAAGAAGCCACATTAAACAGTACGAATAGCATTAAAATAAAGTTAATTACTTAAAAATTGAATTACAATAATCAACGATATTTTTTCGAATGTAGTTATTTTAAACGGTTAGCCTAGACCACTGATTACTATTTTTTTATTTTACTGCAAAATGACATAATAAGGCATTTATTAAAAAAAAAAAAAAAAGGTTTAAAAGACTTTGCGGTAAAATCCTAGTACACACTATGGCCTTGGTACGATTTTGAAAATTGTCACCAACACCAAAATGACCCATTTACTACTCATTATAATGTCACTAAATCTCATGTGTGCCGTACACTAACCGATTTCATCAACCAGTTCAATGTGTTAGACCAATTTTGTTTTATATGAGAATGGGAAGGTATTTTATTTAGCTCAACATGCACTGAACATGCGCATGTGAGTCTCTCGATTCTCGAGGTTACTGGAAACTTGCTTTGCCTTTCTAAAAGACAATCTGATTAGAGATGCAAAAATTGGCTCTACACCAGTTGCCTGATTGATGCTAACATGATACATTAATTCACCAAGAAAGTGATCGCTTCCAACGTTAGTGCAAAACTCACTTTTTTTTTAGGATCGCCATACGAAATTCCCCGACTTTTCCAGATTTTGACTAAAATAATTAAATTCCTTGACTTTTCCCGACTTTTTTGGTCCATTTTTGGATTTTCTAACTTTTTCCAATTTTCCAGGTAGCGTGTCAACCCTTTTTCAATAATTCTAGTAGCTAAAGAAAAATCAAATACTTTAAAGATAACTCAGGAATGGAGTTTAGTTCACCCATATCTAAAATTTGAGAACTGCATTAAGAATATTTTTAACGATGCCAGTTTCTAATGCGAGGGTGAAAAACACTTGAAAAAACCTCTTTCTCTTTTACCCTAAAACACATTTAAATACCACTATGAAGAATATAAATTAAATAATGAACTATATTTTAAAGATAAATACTGTAAATTTTATTTCATTAAAAGCAAGAAAAAATTAAATTGCAAAAAGAGCTTGATTATTAATGTAATACTTTTTATATTAATTGTAGTACAATTTACATTATTTAAATATTATTTGCTATCCATGAAAAAAGTAATTTCTAATGTTTTCATTTAAAAATTCTAAATTATCAACTTTCTGAACTTTCTTTTCTTTTCATGTATCAACTTTCTGAAAACATAAAGGTATTATTAAAAGTATTATATGAGTTATAGTATGATTTTGTATACTTCCCTTTATTGAATATAGACATGTACAGATATAATTAATTTCGAATATATTTAGGTGTGTGCATTTACTTTTTGCCTCACGTGAAAAAATATACAGACATGGCTCTGTCTGAAGGTATCATTAGGTTTGTAATTGTAACTTCAGGTCAACATTAACATTTAGTGACAATCACTGGCCCTTCACTCGAATGATAATGGAATATTTAACTTTTATTATGACTAAAACTGAAAATACTACTTTTTCTTCATATCAGAACAGTAAGTTTTAAATAATTCCACAGTTTTTGACTAAACAATGAAATATGAATTTAAGACAGCAAAATCATGTGACTGATCAGAAGACTGAAACTTAATTGAACACATTGACAACAGACCTTTAAATTACTAATTTCCAATTAAAGCCTTTCAAACTGCAATTTCCCTGTAGTACCCATATTGCTGTAAATCGCTATGCAGAATTAAAACGAAGAATTTCCATACTTATAAATAGTACTGAAACTAACTATACCTCCTCTTTTGCTGCCTAGGCTTACTAGCTAAAGGAAGCCTCTTGCTTAGCTGCTTCTATTCATTGCTAAAAATGTAAAGCATCCTAATGAAAACTGGGGAAGAGGGGTACAGATTGTCTCCACTGTATCGTGCCATGCCATACAGCATCAAGTAACAAAGATGTATTTGGATTATAAAGTGATTTTGTAATTCTTCAAAATTCCTGGCATTTCCTAATGTGTAATCAATATTTCAGTGGTCTTCTAACTTCAGTCCACTTCTACTGCAAAATGGTTGGTGTCTTCCCTAGTCAAGCACTCATCTAATATCAAGTTATATGCAACGAACTAAATTTTGATCACATTTTTACATATACTTTCGGCAAATAAAAAATGGAGGTGCACAGCTAGATGTTAAAGCACTCCCATATACAAAATTTCGATGTTCTACAAGTACTTGTTTTTGAGTTACACACACAAGCCACAATAAAATCCATTTTACAATGCATTTTGGAATAAAGAGTTCTTTATTCTGTCCATACCTACAGATATAAAAAAATAATCAAAATGGGTTCAGCAATGGTCAAAATGGATATTTCTGATGAAATATGAAACTTGAAATTTTTTGTGACTACAATACTTCCTATAATTTGTACAAGGAAGTAAAAATTAAAATAAAATACATCCAATATCAGCTATATATTTTAACAAATTCTAGAATTTATAATTATATGTAAAAGAACAGTATATCAGCAACATTCAATCATGAATTCTATTAGATTATCTTATTTTAGCTAAATATTATTAAAAATTCTAAATATTTTGAAATGCATAAAATAATTAACCTCTCATAAGGCCAACAATAATTTCATTATTTTATGAATTTTTAATATAAAATTTATAATTACTAAAAATTACTTGAAAAAAATTAAAAAATAGGGATAAGGTGATTTAATTCCTATGTGCTTTAAAAAAATCAAATATTTAAAATTAAAAACACTTACCTAAAACTTTTGCATTATTCACAGAATCATCCGCACGATGACGTTTCTAAACATTATAAGAAAAAAAAATTAAAGTATATTAAGGAAAAAATTTCTTATTTTTCTCAGCTTATAATACTTTTAAATTTACGAATCATTACATGTTTTCAGTAATTGAGCACAGTTTGCATTTTAAATGTTGGATCCATGTCCATATACTGTACTTCAGTAAAATGTATGAAATATATGTGTTTTTAACTATTAACATAGCCCTTAAAAATCAGTATAGTTTAAGTTGAATTAAACAATGAAACTTATTATTTGTAATACACTAAAAATTCAATTTGTTATACTTACATGCATTATATGCTAAATTTAAACTACATCAATACGACATATTATTAAAAAATAAAATAAAGATATAAATCAATAAGAAGTGTATTTACTGTTTTTAAATCAGTGTTTCTTAAGGGGAAAAAATTACTATTTAATTAAATATGTCATTTTGAATGACAACGCTCTTAGAAATTGTCTATCTGCAAGGCAGCATGGAAGATAAATTAAACACTTTATTGTTCTTCCCCGACAGACTAGTCTATTTGAAAAATATTGTCAGAAGCTTTGAACAATTTTCATGAATCAAATAATATCAAAAAATCGATGCCATCTTCAATACCCCAATAACTGTGTAAAATATGTGTATATATATATATATATTGTATTAGTATTCAACTTTAGTTCAAAACAACTGATGGCACTTTTCAAATAGATGAGATTGTCTCAGGAAAAACGCTGAAATGGTTAGCCCGCTAAATAGTATAATCGCTTTTCTCCATTCTTCAGATTTGTTGTAATATGGTACGCAGGATATTCTGCAAAAACAGACAAATGGTGCACAGTAAGATTCCTTCCTTTGAATATACAAAAATAATTCAAGAATTACAATATAACCTATAGTTTTCTAAAAAATGCAAAAGAGAAAGTATGATATCTCATCCAGTGTTAAAAATAATAACCTTTATTAAAAAAAAAATTTTAATCCATTTCCCTGGACGACTCTTAAGCATTCATCGGACATTCTCAAATCTCATCAATCAGTAAGCCTTCACTTTACTAAGAACACTGTCCAAAATGCATCACAGGGATATCAGTACTACATCAGTAAGATAAGATGTAGACAACAAACATCCATGCCTTCCACAAAATTTGAATCCAAGCCCAACTATTTCAGCCAGCAACAATAACCACCATACTGAACACATCAACATGAATATTGGTACCCACAATACAACACAGGGCTGGCACCAGAACTAGTGCAAGCAAAGCAGGCAGCAATTTTTTTTAACTTAGGAAGACACCTGGTGGTAGGATTTGGGAACTCCAGAGCCTGCACTGGGCAGCAAAAACCCTAGCACCAGCCCTGATACAACTTTATATTTACACAACATGCTTAAAATGGCCATCGAATGTATGAAGTCATGCTCTCGTATGCCACGGCATAATTGATAGAACAAGATTCTGTCACAAGATGCCCACAAATTGAGAGCAGCATGAAGAAAAAAAATTCTCTTTCTGCAGTTGGACTAAACCCACATTATTTATGGTTAAACACTGGAGGTCCACTAAACTTTAGCCTGATTTGACCAGCAGTAATATGAGATTCAATACATGAATTTCTTGAAATAACTCTATAGAAAAGAAATCTAAAGGTGTCAGACCTATGATAACGATGGCCGCACAATCGAATATTTACATCCAGTGTCCAGCAATATGAGTAGTCGTTATCCAAACAATCACAGTGTATGATATACATGGTAACCCTGCTCAAAAAATCCTGAAAACTAACCGTGGAATGAAAATATGACAAATTTCAAATAATTATTTGACACAATATTATTGTACAATTTCATTAAACAAGCAATTAGTTTATTAAATCGGCATTATTAATCAGGCATTAAAAATAAGAATGAAATAAAAACATACTAATAATTGCACAAAAAATTCATATTTTCTTTCAATAAAACCACAATTTCAGTTCTCCCACTTCTCATAAGCTGTTAATGTTGTTATTGTTTTAGCACATGCACAGAATGTAATGGTGGATTTGGCGAAGGGATTTAACTTCGGGAAACCTATACAATTACGATTTCTGTAAAAAGTGTATTTATTAATTTATATATTTTCTTCCTTTGCTTAAGAGCATTTTAAAAAGTATTTTTGCTGATATATTGTATATACAATATTTATACACCAAATATTTTTATGTGTTTTTTTTTAATCTGTTTTTCAATTGGCCACACTGCACTGAGTTTACAACTATTTATTTAGCTTTAACACAAATAACTCTCATAAAACACAAATGTTTCCATGAATACAGTTACTATTTAATATAATTATGAAGTTAAATATAAAAGCATACTTACAATATCTTCAGCAATTTCTTTTATAGCTGATATACTAAGTATAAAAATCAAAGGAACAGCTGTTGTGTAGCGACCAGTTGGAGAAACATTGGGTATTTGCTGAAATGAAAAACAAGAATACAGCTCAGGTACATGAACTCTCTTCAGTAATAAAGAAGAGATTAGAATACAAAACAGTCTAAATATATAATACAAGGTTATCCATAATTTTAACACCTTAAAATCCATAGCAAATAAATTGTGCAACTTAACGATGCCAAATTTTATTATGCTCAAGTAGAGGTAAACTTATGTTACCTCAAGATATTTCACAAATGCTTAATATGTCTGCCATTCCTGAAATAACAGTCAATTATGTATCATTGAAAGGTGAATGAAAACAGTATTATTAATCCCTCAAGAAGACTGTCGTCTTTACAAAAGTATCTCACACAAAATTTGCTACATTGACAGAGACCATTTGCAAGACTATCCCAATCAAAACTTGTGACAAAGACGATTTACAAAAGTAATACAGAAAACACAGGCTAATAATAAATAAATTAAATTAAAATCATACAATGAGCCACTTTTTATCTCAACAATCCAAATATCTATCATGTCTTTTGTTTTAATGTATCTCCAATAATGAAGCAGACTTTGTATAAATAATTATTCCAATCTATTACTCTACAATTCTATATTTTAAGCTGTTTTTTTACATTATGCTTTAGAAAGGACTACTAAATTGGTGAATTTTAATCTCTTTATGGTAAATATATAGATATGAAAACAAAACATTTGCTCCTGTCCAATAAGTGCCCAATATGTAAACACATAATATTTTCAAATCATTCTTAAGCTAAATTTCAGCTTATTTATGAAACAGCAATATTAAAAATTTTGTACATGATAAAATATTTAAAAATACAGAAATATTTCTCACCTGCAGCAAAGCAATAAATAAGAAAAATATATTTGAATAACGTCTAAACTGCTCAAACAGGAACTTTGGCAAAAAAGAAATAACATTATATTTTGCTGTGCTGAAAATAAAAATAAAATATAAAATTAGTAAGATAAAAAACATTAATGCTCAATTATAAAGTTTGATATTTATATAATTTGCTTCAATACAACTGATATATTAAATATTTATGAAGAATCTGCAAGTTTCAGATACTTTCCATTGACAAAATATTTTTTCCTACCAATTACACTATGATTACTTTCCAGCAGCTACACAGAAAATCATATTTACTAAAAATGGAACAATTACAACTAGTTTACAAAATAGACTTTCCTACACAGAATGGCAGATACTCTTTTATAATCATAAAATATAAACTTAATTACATTTCATTATTAATTACTTTTCATTTTATTCATTAGCAAACGCAATTTAACATTTTCTGATCTGAAAATTTAAGGCTTATTTCTTTAACACATTAAAATCTTAAATAAATTTTATAATACTAACAGACTAAACATAATAAAGAGACAATAATATAGTAATGAACACACTTAATAAATACTAAAGCTACATTTAATACACAGTTTTTAATATTTAAATCCATGATGCAACCAAAAATTAAAAGGTGTCTTCAGGTATACAATGAACAGCCAAAACATCATAACCACCTACTCAATAACATGTTGTGTGACATTTGGCTACAAAAGAGCTGCAACTTGCCTTGGATGGATACCACAAGTTCTTGGAAGATGACTGGAGACAGATTGTACCAAATGTCTAAGCAGTGGCCACGCAAAGTTGAGATATTCCGACATGGTGATGTTTGAGCTCCGATCTGCCACTTCATGACATCCCAAATGTGGTCTATCAGGTTACAATCTGGAAAGTTAGGTGGTCAGGACATTAATTGGAATTCATCCTTATGCTCTTCAAACCATTCCAACAGAATCTGAGACCTGTGACATGGGGTGTTGTCCTGCTGGAAATTTCCATTTCCAGTTGGGAAGACAGATGTCATGTAAGGTTATAAATGATCCATAATTATATCCAGATAACTGTGCAAGTGCAGCAGCTTTCATGGTCTGTTCTACCCCAAATAAAGGTCTCAAAGCTACTCATGAGAGCATCTCCCCAAAGCATAATACTGCCACCACCAGCTGGAGTATGACCTGCTGTACAGGGGGGGGGGAGCGTTCACCTGGAAGATGACTTAACCTGACACAACCGTCGATTTAATGAATGAGAAATTGCGATTCATTCAACCAGGCAACTATCTTCCACTTATCCATGGTCTAGTCTTGATATTCTTGGGCCCACTGTACGCATAGTTGACAATGATGCTTGGTCAACAGAGGCACAAGAGTTAAACGTTTGCTGCACAGTTCAACAGTGTCTGCTGAGCTGCATGTTCCAAAAAAAAAAACACATACTTGGACCTCCACTGTATTGGGCTGTCAGCTGAGCCACTGCCCGACACCAATTTTGCTGTAACAAGCGAGACAATCTCTAACGCCCTTTTCTTTGATGATGAGTGGATGTCCAACCCCTTGGCATTAACTGCTAGTTTCACAATCATTAATCCACTTTGCACATAAATACTAATAACTGCAGATCATGAACAGCCTACCAGTCCAGTCATGTAGTTTCTGAGATATGTGTTCCGAATCTTCTGATCATTACAATCTACCCTCTAACAAATTTGCTTAGATCAGTAGCCTTTCCCATCACTCACAAAAGTAAGTGCAAGAATGGTTCCTTATTTTCTCCAGCAGAAGTTCATTACCATCCCCACTTAATCACATGGCCTCCATGTCATCCAGATGAGTTCATTGAAAAAATGTGGGAATGGTCATCATGTTTCAACTCGTCAGTGTATGTTACATGTTTTCAAACAAAGATATTCATATTTTGAGATAATAAAAAATGAGCACATAAAAAATTTCACAAATCTAAATTTGAAATTTGGTACACTGTAATTCTAAGTGTCACACAAAGAAATATGAACTGCAGTCATTAAAGAGACTGGCAGTTAAAAAAAAAAAAAAAAAAAGTTGCTTTCTTATTACCTGCATCTCCACGGAAAATTCATGAAAAAATATTCATGGGGTAATGCACTACACTACTAAAACAGTAATGTGGCAAGTCACAATATCATTAAAAACAACTCTTGTATACAAAGACTGTTCACACATTTTTTTAGACAATTTTGATTTGCTGTTTAAAAAATCAGCTGTCCGGAAATGTTTTTTTGGTACTTACGTACTATGACGACTACCTTGGCGACATTTGGAGATAAAAATCTTCATTGGCATTTTTTAGTTTATGTTTATAAATTAAATAAAAGAACTTCATCAAAGCAAATTAATTTAAATTCTTTTAAAAATGCAAGCCCCAATTATAAAAGAACAAAAACTTAAAATACTAAAATCCCGAATATATATATATATATATGTATACATATAAAAAAATGATATACCAAATACGAATAGAAAAAATTAATCTTTTTTATTTTACTACTGTAAATGATAATTAACTTACTTCTGAATAAGCTTCAGTGAAAGTTACATAAATAAATTATATTTTTGATACATAATATGCGTACAAATTTTTAAAAAATTGAGAGGCATTTAGTGTTAACTTTAAATAACAGATGGCAGCACAATATAGTTAACAATATAGTTAGTATAGTTTCGAACACCAAACTTTTGTTGACAATTTTTGACATTGCATTTCCAATAAAATCCTGAATTATAAAATTTCATATCATGGCCGTTTTTACAAATGCGTTCTTTAGGTAAAATTCCAGCCTCTCTGAAGAAGTCTATCGCTTCTTCCTCATTTGAAGGAAGTTGAAAATTGTTGATATCCATTCGGAAAAAATAATCGCAAAAAGTTTCACGTGTTTCACCTAAATGTAATAATCGGCGTAAATGTAGCAAAAAAAGCTGTGGTAATAGCAAATGCGGGACTAGTGCGAAATAATACTCTTTTTTTCAGCGCCCTCTATAACCTATATTAGGGTTAACCTTGTCTTATAGCCGCCCAACCGGTATAGTGGTTAGCGTCGCCGACTACCGTGCCGAAGGGCTCAGGCTCAAATCCCGCTTATAACCAATGTTAGGCTTAACCTGTATAATATACAAAGGTCGCCGGATTTGACGAGATATCTAGGTAGTCGTCATAATACGTAAGTACCGTTTTTTTAACTGCAACTACATTTTTGAAAGTATAAATTATCGTCTGCTACTTGACAGTTTTGTTTTCATGCATAATAGCACTTTTAAACAAACTATGTACGGAAGGCTATGTTTGTGCTCTTTCTGAAGAAAATAATTCCTATCTAGTTATTAAAAAACGCTGTGAAAGCCATAGTCTTTCAATATCTAAAGCTATAACAGGTAACACTGTCAATAAGAAAGGAAAAAATGTCAAAGTTTGGCTTCAAGGAGAAAAATGTTTCAAACACAAATCCAAGGGGAAAAAATTGAATGTTTCGAATATTGCAAAGGTAAGCTTCTTAATGATAAAAAAAATCTGCCAAGTCAAAGGAGAGTTACAAAATCATTAAAATGCTCAATGCCAACTGGAAACAAAGTAATTAATGCCTATTTGAATCTCAAAGAAGCAAAAAAAAGTAATGTGCATTGTCTTTCTCCATGGCATGTCATCAAAAACTGCATGTGCTGCAGGATTCTTTATGAGAAACATTTATCTGGACAAAAATTGGAAAATGTTGTCACAACAGATGAATCTTGGATGTTTTTAAACCACTACAATAAAAAGAGATCCATTTATTTATCATCAAAGAGGAGAAAAAAATCTTAAAAATGGTTCAAAGAATCTAATGAAAGTTTTTCAAAGGAATTTATGACTGTTGCTGGTTTTCATATAACAGCAAGTTAAAAATAAATGGACCAGAATGCTAAGATCAATTCCATAAGGAATATACCCAATTTTCAAATATCAAACACCTTCTATTTACTGAAAGAGCCATCAATCAGTAGAACTTCATCAACACAAAGCAAGCAGCCACACGTCAAATCAAACTGTTTATTTCCTACAAAAAATGGAACAAGAAACAGATATCAAGGTCTCACTTATATTCATACTAAATCACCTGATAATTACCTCATGGAGTTTTACACTTTTTGGCTTTTAAAAAGTGGACTGTCCATACATCAACCTACAACACTCATTGGAATTTGGAAAGCTATTCAAGAGAAATGGTATAAAAGATCTCTTTCAATACTACAAATGGCATTATTGTCTTCGAAATTACAGTGTAGAAAGATAGAAAGGAATAAGGGTTATCAAATGTAACATTTAAAAAAAAAATAGGTAAAATAGTTCTGGAAATACAATGAAAATCCTCTAAAAAATGTACAAACAGCCTCTGTATACACAGCATGTCTGTTTTACCTGGCAG
>KK120812.1:188373-219546 GCA_000611955.2 Stegodyphus mimosarum
AGGGCAATGTTCACTTCCTGCAGGTAGAGGACTGTACCGGCGTCACAGATCCTCCACGTATCGTTGGGCCGTCATTGTGCTCTGAATACGAGCTAGACACGTCCTGGAATACGCGTACGCAATTGCGTCACAAACCATGATGACGCGATGTTGCGCGGTGAGGCGTTCCAGAATTGCTGCCGAATTCGGCCTGTCTCTACATCGAAGCCACGACCGTACGTGACTATCACTGGATAAACTATGACTGGTGACTATCAGTGGGTAAACAGAAGCGTGACTCTTCTGAGAACACGAACCTGTGACATTCCGTCATCCACATCGCTCGAGCCCGTCACCATTGCAGACATCGCCTCTATGATGTGGGGTCAGTGGCAGTCATCTTAACAAACGCCGCGAGTGCACGCCACTAGCCAGGAATCGAATGGTTCTCGTCGATATGGGAACATCCACGGTGTCTTGCATATGCTGCAGAATGTAGGTAGAAGTGGTTTGCGGGTGCGGGTTGTTGGCGAATGTGTCAATCCATGCCTTCTGACGTCAAACTGGCTGCAACGGCACCTCTCGAATTTGGCCCATTTCCTTGTCCCAAACATCGTCGCAACAGCCGGTGCACTGCGGACGTGTCCAGGTGTGTGTCAGTTGAAATTCGCCGCAAGAACCAACCTGCCCTTCCCAATGCGATCACGTTACCCGCCGTAAAATCGTCTGTCTGCTGGAACTGCCTCCATTGAGGATGACCTGGCATTCTGTGCTATTACACAGGTCCTCTGAGACAAGGACAAGGACAAATTTTCGACGATGATTTGCCTAGAAGAAATAACGGCACGAAAACTGAACATTCTGTAGGTTCCTTCCTTAATATCTTGTTAGACGTGTGCTCTAGAGCTGCGCATTTATATCATTCGCATAACTTGATGACTCGCGTCTATCCTGAAATTTACATAAATTTCGGACCAATCTTTCTTGGTGTTGCATTTTCAATGTCGGGTAGTGTAAATAAAAATATTATTTATTATCTTACATAAATATTACAGTAATCTATATATATATATATATAGAAGAAAGTCTGTTGGTTTGTCCTCTAATAACAAAGTCACTACTATAGCTATCGTCACCAAACGTTATACAATTCTTTTCTGTTTCCTGGAAAAGATCGACGTCCACGTTTTTATAAAAAAAATAATAACTAAAATCAGAGATATTAATTACAAAAAAAACGATAATTTTCGTCCTCATTTTTCCGAGCGGCAACAGCCTCGCAAGCCGGAGATGAAAATCTGCTTTGCTTCGAAAGTTGTTGCCACTGGTCGCTTTCAAATCCTAAAGTTCGTTAATAAAAAATTTCCAAGTTTTATAATGAAATAAAAATAACATTGTCGAATATTAAAGACATTATTCCCGATTCCAAAAATCCGTGGTTCCATTTCGATATTCACATCCTCATACGACTTTAATCAGCCGAAATATTAATTAAAAACTCTGAAAGCCCTAATTTTTGCATTCATGTTTCCGAGTGGCAAAAGTCTGGAGATTTGGAGATAAAATGCTTTATTTCGAAAAGTGTTGCTACTGCTCGCTTTTCAAATCGTAAAGTTTGTTAATCAAAATTTGTAAATTTTACAAAATCTATACATACAAAGAGGAAATGTCTGTTTGTGTGTGCGTTTGTTTGTTCGCGTTATTGATTTCTGATCAGTTATGATAAATGTTTTGTCACATTTAATCGACTAAAATTGAATATAGATGAAATATTGGACGGAACGTAAGCTTTTACGACCATTCCATTAGAAAGATGAAAATTATTAAAGCCTGCGTGCGATTGTCGCTGTTATGATGAGAGAGAGAGTTAGCTTATTTTTCTATAGAAATTTTTTATGTGGGATCCATATCGCATCCGACTGAAAAATGCATGATTATGAATGGCATTTTTTCATCGCTATTAGAGCAGGATTACGGCGGTATCGCTCAGTCTGTTAGATACATTAGTCTCTATCTAACTGACTAGCATCGGGTACTTCCGCTAGTCTGTATATATAAAGAAGGAAGTCTGTTTGTTTGTTCTCTAATAACTCAAGCACTACTATAGCTATGGTCACCAAACTTTCTACAATTCTTTTCTGGTTCCTGCAAAAGGTCGTCGTCCACAATTTTCCAAAAAAAAGTAGTTAAAATCAGGGATATTAATTAGAAACTCGGAAAAACGATAATTTTCGGCCGCATTTTTCCGAATGGCAACAGTCTCGCAAGCTATTCGTCGACTGATGGCGGCCACTTTATTTATACTTACGTCTTTTTGTCCATACTAATTATTTTGTTCTACCGATGCTCTTCACCAGATGCAGAGTATAAGGAAGCAATGCTTTCTGAAACTCTAATTCACATATGAGAAGAGAGAGAAGAGAGAGAATCTGCTTTATTTCGAAAGTTGTTGCCACTGCTCGCTTTCAAATCCTAGAGTTCGTTAATAAAAAATTTCCAAGTTTTACCATGAAATAAAAATAGCATTGCCAAACATTATTCCCGATTCCAAAAATTCGTGGGAAGCCATTTCGAATATTTCCATCTTCGTACGACTTTAATCAGCCGAAATATGAAATAAAAACTCTGAAAGCGCTAATTTTCGCACTTATTTTTAACAGTCTCGCGCGCTGGAGATAAAAATGCTTTATTTTGAAAAGTGTTGCTACTGCTCGCTTTCAAATCGTAGAGTTTGTTAATCAATAATTTGTAAGTTTTACAAAATGTATACATATAAAGAAGAATATTTGTTTATCAGTTTGCGTTATTGATTTCTGATCAATTATGATAAATGTTTTGCCACATTTAATCGACTAAAATTGAATATAGGTGAAATATTGGATGGAACTTATGCTTTTACGACCATTTCATTAGAAATGCGAAAATCATTAAAAACTGCGTGCCATTGCTGCTGATATAACGAGAGAGAATTAGTTTATTTTTCTATCGAAATTTCTTATGCGGGTTACATATCGCAACAGCCTGAAAAATGTATGACTATGAATCGTATTTTTTGCATCTTTATTAGAGAAGGACTACGGCGGTATCGTTCTCTCTGTTGTTAGATGCATTACCCTCAATCTAACTTAACTGGCATCGGGTACTTCCGCTAGTATTGTATAAAAAAGTTAATGCCTAATATACATATCTATTCTATGACACAATACTCAAAGAATCGAAATTGAACTGAATGGAACAGCTCCGAGGAAGTGAAAAGAGCAAATAATGAAGACTCCGGAGGAACCAGATTTGAAAGTGGGACGAATGAAGACTCTGTCGGAAACAGATCCGCAGCTAGAGAAGGAGTGATGAAAAGTGCGATTAATGACGATTCCGAAGCGCTGGAGCGTTGAGAGCTGGGAATCCGACGAACTAGTTCCTATAAACTACGTACTTTAAAGAGATTTTTGCACTACCATCCATACATTTTTGCACCGCCATCCACCCATTTGCAACCAGGAGTGATCAGTTTCGCTAAGATGTGTCGATTTATTTAATTTTTTTAAAAGACTAGATGGAAGACAAGCAAACCGAAAGCACATGCATATACATATATAACAGACATACATGAAAAATAGGGCAGAAACCTTTCCGATAAATAATAAAGGTTGTAGAGACATTAGGTATTTTTGGGGAACAGGAGACATGAAAAATGAGCAACGCCTTCGTCGGGAATCGAACTACGGACCTCTCGGTTACGCGTCGAGCATGCAGACCACTACACCACGAAGGCATGCGAAGAAGGCGGGAGAAATACCTTATAAGGTTGGCAGGCTTCCCAACAATAGTTCTCTGTAAACTGTTAAAGAGCTGCCGTTCTGGAGCGCTGATCATTCGTCCAGTAAAGTGAAGTGCCTCGATTCCGGAGCAGATCGTCCATCTCTACTAGAAATTACAAAAATACAAATAAAGCTTTCAGAATTTTCAATAAAATGTAAGAATGTAAGATGTGATCAATATCTTCTCTCTAATAAAATTAATTTCCTACAACTGTTCGCAGCTGAAGAAAGTCCATACGCAGTTGGAAGATATATGACCTATCTTAACTATATTAGATTCCCAAAACTCTTTAACGTACAAAAAATACAGCAAAGTTGCGTCTGCTCAACTTAAGTTTCACACGCAAAATTTTTCTCATCCTCAAACCACTCTCAGTGCAATTTTATGAATCCACAGTAAGCGGTAATGCAGGAAGCGCAATCTTAGTCCTCCTCTTTAACAAAGGACAGCGGCAGATACATTTGGATTTGCAACCGCTTGGTTTTGTAACTAAGCAATTTAGCGACTGGACTAAAAGCATGTTCTAACCACAAATCTAAATAAGCAATGTGTATTCTGCGCACAACATTACACTTTCACCAAAGAGAAACCTGCTGTTGGAATAATAGCAGGAAAATTTAATGCATGTTGTAAGGAAGAAAACAATGTACTTTCTTTTTCATATAAACACAAAAACAACGCATTTCCACAGAACGGTCAACTTGAATACTTCACAGATACAGAGTTAGCTCACTTTACGTAGAAACCGAATATTGTAATTCAGAGGCAAACGTTACCTTCTCTCTCTGGAACCAGTGCGTGGAACTTATTTCTGAAGGCAGGCAGGGGCTGGTAACAGGTTAATAACAATAATTCACTTTGCTCACTAGCGGGAAAGTGCAAGAAGTCTGTTTTCTATGTGCAAACAATACATTTATTGAGGACCAGAGGTAGATATTTTGCCGCCCGATGCAGTCCCTGCGGATACTAATTTCTGCTACTCATCGCCTTCCTAAATTCTAAAAAAATGATTACCTCTGAATTTTGTTGCCCAGTGCCTCTCCTAAATGCTAAAATCTCTGCATCCCTAAATTTTGCTGCCCATTGTTCTTCTAAAGTCTGGAAAATGTTTGCCCTTAAATTCTGTAATTAGCTTCGACCCCACGGATTGCACCGGCTCTGGCGCTTGCTCTTCTCTTCCTGATACTAACTATACAATGTTCTTCGAAAGCTGCAACGGTATGAATTTATGAATGCAGTCAACGCTGGATGTAAAGAATTTTCCGAATTGTCCAATGCAATTCTTTAAGTCGGGAGAGACTGAAGTAGGCATAAAATATGCCGACTGAAGTAGGCATAAAAATATGCAATCAATCGAAAATCAATATGTAAGAAACTCATCATGAATATCTCAACAAAATGAACAAATAAATGATATTTTATACAAACAGTACAACTATGCAGCTTCCAAAGAAATTATATTACATTATAAATTATTGTTTAGAGGAAATGTTTAGAATTGAAAATCTTCCTTCCCTTTCAAAAGAATATTGTCTTTAATAAATGAATAGAAACTTCTTTAATATATGTTTTAAAAGTATTGAATATCTCATACTTTTTTCATACTAATTGGTCATTTTGATTATCGTTCAGTCGGAGGTAATAAACGTAACTACTTTTGGCAAATTATTTATGTGGTGAAAATTGTTAAGTAATATTGTTAAGTAATTGTTAAGTATTTATGTGGTGAAAATTGTTAAGTAAATAGTTAATTGTTAAATTAAAGTGTTAAATATTTGTCTAATTAATAGCTGCTCGTTATTTCATTTGAAATAATTGAATTATTATCAAGGGCAACAAATGACTCGTTACGATTGGTGAAAAATCGAGACACCTTTTATATATGGTAAATCTTAATTTGTAAGGTAACAAGGAGAATAATTAATAATAGCAAACCTAAAAATTTGTTTGTACTCAAATTATTACAATTTAACATATTAAAGAAGAGTTCTACATTAAAACGTTTAAAAATTTTTAAATTACCTAAAGAATTAAGAAAAATAATACAGATGCGTGCCGGCTAATAAAATTTTTACGTCATGAAGGAAGCACAATAAACCTTCTAATAAACTCCGTCTAAAAGATAGGATAGGCTAGAATAAGCCTTTCACTACGTGCAGTTAACAGCAATAAAACCTCCAAACAATATTCACAAGCAGATAAAAATGCTGATGTTTCAAGCTAGAAATCCTATTCATTGGCATTACTGTTATGGATATACGGGACCAAGAATTTGGGTATGTTGTACAACATGAAGTATCTACAAATACGGCGCAATAACATCAGAAACAAAGTAGGTTTTGCTTTATTTTGCCTTGATTTACAGCACAAGAATCAGGTCCTAGAATGGTGCGCTCAGCGGTGCACAAGGCCGCATCAATGACAATATAACTTGTTTTCGCTTAATGCACTATTCGTTTGTATTAACAAACCACCATCGTCTTTTTTGACAAGTGTCGTTTGTATTCCTAGCTTTCTCAATCTATAAGCAAAAGTTTATTCTGAATGGAGGGACCAACGTGAAGGAATGTTGGAAATTTGCATTCATCCTCGTCCTAATGTTCTAGTATACCTGTATAGATGGTATGAGGTGTCACAGAGTACATATTCATTCTACTTTTATTTTGTGTTTCGATCAGCCACCATTACATAATTGAGCTAATAATGCGCATAGCTGCTCCATATCTTCGGGACTCCCGACTCTTTACCATTCAACAGGACTCTGCGAGATCATACACAGTCGATGGTTTATCGATACATAGAAGTTCGATTCCTGAAGTACCTACACGTTCGACGTTGGACAGTTAGCTCGTACACAGTAAAAATGCTAAATGTCCGACGTCGGAAGGGTAGACACAGCCTTCTGCGCCTAGCTTGGCCAGCCCGAACTTTAGGTATCTCACTAATAGAAAACATCTGTTCAATGTTTGAAGAAAAACTAGCACGACAGCATCTGCCAGCCAGTACGACTGGTAAATTCTAGCAGGAATTTACCAGTCGAATCTAGCAGTTCATTGTGCAGGAAATGAACGCGCTGACCTCTTAGCAAAAGACGCAGCTATTCACCAAATAGGCACTCCAATCTCTATCCCGTGGCCAAACTCATCATTGAAATGCAAGCTGAATCAACTTGCAACCGCACAATGGCAGCATCAATGGGACCACGGAAAACAAGGAAGACGAGCATATGAATTCCTCCCTAAAGTAGATGAAAGTATCACTTTTTCATCCTACTTCCTTTCCCAGTATATCTCGGGCCACGGCCCATTTCCACTCTACTTCTACAACAGAAACAAAGTCTCCTCTGACAGATGTATATGCGGAAGCATCGGAGACCCAGAGCACTACATCTTCAACTGTCCAATGACATCTGTTCACCATATCCGTCATCCAGGCAACCCAGGTCTAGAATTCAGGCCATTTCTAATCAAGCACCGAAAAACATTTAGTCAGATAAAGAATATCATCGGCTACCTCCACAGACAAGGACTCAATATGTGCCACCCTTAATCTTATAATCCTCTCATTCTGCAATAATTTCAGAGTGCCATTGTTATCTCCACCAAATTGCCTTCAATATTCATTCATATATGTGCCTTACCTCCATATCATGATATTGTATCTATTTATTATTACAAACTTTATTGTAACTCACCTACCTATAAACATTACCATCACCAACTGTAACAATATGCAACTCTGTATATCGAAATGCATAACATCTGTATGATTGCATATCACCTTTAATTCTCAATAAATACGGAAAGGTAGTACACCGGGCAATACCATTTTTGCTCATAGCGATGATATGGTGCCCCCTATACTTGTTCCTGTCCTGTCCTGGTAAACTCTTGCACAGACATGAAACCGTGTTAATTGTATAATAGTAACCAGGGAGGTTTGAATAAACGGAGTAACACTCCCCCGTATGTCTCGTGCGATAAAAAGGAAGTCGTGAAAATCACGGTATCACGTTACCACTTATCAAAAGTCGCTGCCATAAGCGGACTTCTGGTTGGTTTTGTTTACACTCTAATAGGTGTTTTGTACATGTCAGCTATTCATCATTGAACATTTATAAGTCTCCTGTTCTAATTTTAATATTTAACATAAAAGATTTTGGATTTAGTATATAGAAAAATAACGGAGACTTCAAATAACTGTTTCAAATTTAGTAAAATCTGGGTACATAAAAATGTATAAAAAATAACTATAAAACAAATGTATGTATGGTGAAACCTGGAAGACTAGTGGAAGCTTCAATGGTATTTTATGCAAATTATGCCTAAGAGCCTATGGATATTTGCTCTCAAAGTCAGTGTAATTTTATTTAACAACATGCTTTATAGTTATACCAGTACATTGTATGGCAACCATGTGAGTTTCAACGTCTCATTGCTGACATTTCTTTGTCTTCACTTTTGTGATATCAGACTTACTCCATCTACTCTAGTCTCCTTGCTACTAACAACCAACCACAGTCTGCTTAATTCCATGCCAATCTCATAGCAGTTGCTGATGTTGCTGAAACGCGGGTACTGGGAGTATACGTTCTGCACCTCTAAATCACCTGATATTTTAATCATTTAATTCTTCAGTTGTAATAAATTTGTAAAATAAATGTAATTCGATTAACCGCGTATGGAGCTTATCCATTTCAATTCTACACTCATGCCCATAAATTAAGGATAATTCAGAGTCACGCGGAAATCGAACTCTAAAATAAATATATCACCTGCAAAATTACTACACACATCTTCAAGAATTATATGCAAATTTCAGGAAGTAACCAGGTGACACCGATGGTACGTCATAATGACGAGAGTGTAAGAGAGTGATATATAAGGAATACAGGCAAAGAAGTAAAATTGTTCGCAGGCGCTTTATAAGCATTTCAGTGCAATAACCGAATAGGTATGACACAAAGGACGCATTTGGACGATTTTTTACGTGGTAGAATTATCGGTCGTCTGGAATGTGGGCGTACCCAACTGGAAGTATCAGACGAACTTGGAATTGCCCAGAGTGTCATCTCCAGGCTTTGGCAACGATTCCAAGATGATGGTAACGTGAGTAGACGTTGCAGCACAGGTCGCCTCAGAGTTACAACGCCGAATGAGGACCGATATTTGGCAGTTACTGCCAAAAGAAACAGGTGGAGCACAGCCTCAGGCCTGTCTCGTCAGCTCTCTTCAGCCACTGGTACGACAATTTCAAGGCAGACCGTGTACAGACGCTTAGGGTAGATTGGTCTATATGCTCGTACACCTGTCAGATACGTTCCACTTACTGCAACTCACTGTCGCCTGCGGTTAGCCTGGAGAAGAGAGCATGCATTGTGGACACCGCAACAGTGGGCTTGTGTGATGTTTTCCGACGAGTCCAGGTTCACCTTGCAGTCTGATTCTCGCCGGACTTTCATATGGAGAGCTCCAGATATCCGTTACCACCAAGAAAACATCATTGAACGACACCGTTACGGTGGTGCAGGAGTGCTTGTTTGGGGTGGAATTATTCTGGGTTCCAGAACTGACCTGCATGTTCAAATTGGAACCATGACAAGCCAAATCTACCGGGACGTCATTCTAGAACAACATGTACGTTTATTTCGGGGTGCCATGGGCGCACAATTTGTGATTATGGATGACAACGCCCGTCCTCACCGTGCAAACATCGTAAGCGAATGCCTTCAATCGGAGGATATCACCCGTATGGACTGGCCAGCATTCTCGCCGGACTTGAATCCAGTAGAGCACGTGTGGGGCATGCTTGGCCGACGAGTTGCAGCCCGTCAACCTCCTCCTATATGTCTACCGGAACTTCGGAGAGCATTGGGTTTTGAATGGTGTAATATCCCCTAAGATCAGATCGATAATTTGATACTCAGCATGCCTAGGCGTTGTACGGACTGTATTGCATCGTCTGGGAGACATACAATGTATTAACAATCATACCAACCATGTAATATTGGTTTTTTGTAAATAGGATTTATACTCAGCATTAGGCGTTGTACGGACTGTATTGCATCGTCTGGGAGACATACAATGTATTAACAATCATACCAACCATGTAATATTGGTTTTTTGTAAATAGGATTTTTTTTGTAATTTGCTCCAGGGAGAAAAAATCGCTAATTTTTTTAATAATATCAAACATATAGCATTTAAAAGGCAGCGAAAGGCGATTCAACCTGAAGACATCGAATATGAAGGAGGCGTTTTTTGTAAGCTCTTCGAGGACGATGTGTTTCTTCAATTCGTTTACTTTTCGAATAGTGATTATGTTTTAGCAGGATTTTTCCTGTTCGAGATTTGTAATTCTTTGGCATGGGTTGGAAAAATAGGTTAGATGTTGCTTGGAGACCGACAATGATTTAGATGATAGGGAAATGGATTATATATTTAAGAAGCTGTTCAGCAAGCCGTATTATGATCATAATGATTATTATTTCATTATCGTATCATGATCAAGTTGATTATGCTAATGCTATGAATTTTTTCAAGAACTTGCAGGACCATTCCGACCAGCTTAAATCTGGCTGTGAAAACTTTCTTACGAAAAATCCGAATGAAGATCCGTCGTTGCATAGTGACCTAATCTATTTACAAGCCCAGGCAATGTAGAATAGGTTAAACATAAATTAATCTCTGTGGAAGATTCTTCGAGCATATAATAAGTCAACTGTTGGCTCATGTGTTATGTTCTGAAAACTAATGTAATTCAAAACAATAGTGATTTGACTAATGAGAAGTTTGTCCGAAATAATTGTATTGTGATTAAGAGCAAGTATATTAAAGTTCTCAAGTTGTGTGTTAATGGTTTTAGAGTTATTTAATATTCTCAGATTGTTAACCCTCCGAGCGTTACGGATTTAGCCTTGAAATTTCAAAGTTCCTCAAAATGTCATGAACAAGTGTTATTTTGTTGATTTTAATTAAAAAATGACTCTTTCATTTTGTACCTTGATTTCTTTTCTTCCAATATAAATCCAAACCGAAATCAGATATAATAAAAAATAGCAGAAATTTTCATGTGTAACGAATATAGAAGGCAGCCTTCTATACGGAAAAATCCGGCCGTAATGCTGAGGGTGTTTCACAAAGTAATGCCAAAATGTTTAGCACTTTTTAACGTGGATCGGAGAAGGCATTGACTTCAGAGGGTTTTATATAAGGCACTTCTCCCGTCTTCTTATCACGCTTTCGTGGTGTACTGGTTAGAACGCTCTGCGCGTATTCGAGAGGTCCGTAATTCGAGTACCGGTGAGCGCATTGCTCATTTTTCATCTCCTGCTTCGAAATAACCTAATGTCTCTACAGTTTGTAAATTCTTTGAACAAACTCTAAGAAGAGATAATACAGAACGATATGTTGTAAAATTACCCTGAATCAAAGGTTGCTTAATCACTTCTAGAAAATAACATAGATGCAATAAAGAGAAGGTTACGTACTATAACCCGAAAACAGCATCAGCTTGGTAAATATGAAGATTAGGATTTAATCATATAAGACTGGCAAGAAGAGGCATAACTGAACCAGTTTAAGCTGGGTATAAAACTTTAGAAGCATTTTATTTACGTCATCGAGCTGTCCTAAAAGAAAACAACACAACACCTATAAGATCGATATTTGATGCGCAAGATAAAAATGCAGATAAAAATGGACATTCTTTAAATGAATTTCTAGAAAAGGGTCCGAACTTGATTGAAGAGCATTGTTCATTCTATTCAGTTTCAGACAATATCGCATTGTGTTGGCGCTGACACCGAGAAAGCCTTTTTACGGACAGAAATTGAAGCTGCATGATGCATTAAGATTTCTGTGGTGGCAAAACGATCAAATAGCCATTTTCCGCCATTGTAGGGTGGTTTTTAGTGTATCATCTAGCCCTTTCTTATTGGTTGCATTGTAAGGTATAGTTTAAGTTTATAACAGTTATTTTAAGTTACACCACTTTCCATTCTCGTCTAGCTTCAGCTTACAAATCCTCACCAGAATGAGTTTTTAGAGTCTCGTTAAATGCAAATGCGAAGTATAGTAGTATTTAAGTCAAAGTTTCACTGACTTCGATAGAGAGAGTTAGGATTCCTGAATAGCGCGCGTTTGCCTTTCGGCTATGTCTCTCTAACTGTTACTACGCTCGACCGTATTACGAGCCTTTTGATAGCTTCGCTGGCTAATTTAATATTAAGGGTCAATTAGTTTAGAATTGTGTTAGCTTCGGCTAAATCAGCTTTGTTAGTTGCAGAGTCATTAGGTTTTTCGAAGCAGGGGACATGAAAAATGAACAATGCCGTCGCCGTGACTCAAATCGTGGACCTCTCGAATATGCGTCGAGTGTGCTGGCCATTACACCACTAAGACATGCTAAGAAGGCACGAGAGATACCTTATGCAGTCATTAATTAGTTCTTATTTCTTACATTTTGAGTTGAAGCCCAAGTGGAGGCTTTGCTGTATGCCCTGAGAAAGCGGCCAACTGTAAATCTTTATTTTGAGCAAATAAAGCGTAATTCACCCTTCTTGAGTTACTTGGACTTAAGCGATTATTCGCTTAGCTATTCATTAGGTTCCTCAACACTTGGTTAATAGAATAAGTTATAAGGTATTTCTCCCGCCTTCTTCGCATGACTTCGTGGTTTAGTGGTCAGCCTGCTCGACGCGTAATCGAGAGGTCCGTGGTTCGATTCCCGACGAAAGCGTTGGTCATTTGTCTCCTGCTTCAAAATACCTAATGTCTCTACAAAGCGAGGAACATTACAGCAAGCCTAAATAATTTGTTAAAGAATGCTCCATCTGATTTTGTAAAGACAGCAGAAAGACTTCTTGGATCCTTTTACGTAGACAATTGTTTAACCGGTGTGCAAGATGTAACAAAAGTGGAAACATTTATTTCGGAAGCAACCGATTTGATACCTTCGGCTGAATTTAATCTTAGAAGATGGGTTAATAATTCGCCGCATAAAATTAAAAAATATGCTTTAGGATATAGATCGCACTGTTCAACAGATGAACTAGTTATGTGCCTATGATAAACTGCTTAGAAAATTCCTTGACAAAAAGATCATTTTTATCAACTCAAAAAATATTCGATCCAGTTGGTTTTAATGTTCCTAGGACCTTGATACCAAAATTATTACTTCACAAAAAATGGTTTCTGAAATTAGAATGGGGCAAAATTTTGCAAACTGAGATATGCAATGAATTTAAAAAATGGATGCAAGAACTGAGCTATGATTGGAAGAATGTAAGATACCTTGTCATGTAATCGTCAATACTTCGAGCACATTATGTGTATTCTATGATGCTAGTATTTTTCTGTTGTATATTCTTAAGGACAGAATTTGAAGGAAATGTTTACGTTAGACTTCTTATGGCAAAATCTAGAGTTGCTCCGTCTAAAGCATTGACGCTTCCACATTTCGAACTCACGGCAACTTTAATTGAAGCTCGTCTGGATTCCTTCATCAGAAATGAGTTGAAAGAAGAGGATCTCAAAATGCACTTCTGGCACTTTTTCATATGCATAATTCGCAATGCTTTCGCTTTACAAAGGTGGGAGGATGTTAGTAATGCTATGTCTAAGCCTTTACTTACTCAGTTGTAGTAACTTACTCAGTTTACTTACTGTTTACTTATTCAGTTGAATAGTGCAATAGAAATTGTGTTTACGAGTTTTGTAGCTCCGTTTTAGCTTAGCATGTGGAGATCGCCGCTAGCCATTTTTATAATTTGCTTATGTTAAATTTCTTTATTAAGTGCAAACAAATGTTTATCTTTAATTTTGTGCTATTTGAAGAATTACTGAGGGAGACATGAACTTTTTGGTTAACTAAGAAATGTTTGTCTTTAATTTTATGCTATTCGAAGCTTGATTTTACAAAGCAGGAGAAATTGATTTTTTGGCTACCGCAATTTAACATTTTTTGAATACCGTAATTTAGTAACTCACTGGGAAAAAATGTTTTTACTAGGCAATTGCCATGATTAAAACTCTTGATAATGAATTAGGAAATAAAAAATTTCTTTTAATCTGCTGAGTTTAAAGCAGTAACATCAAAAAAAAAAAATCCTTGAAAAATTGCATATTTTCATAAAACAACATCTTAAGCAAAAGACTAGCCACTCGGGATTTTTCATATGCATAATGCGAAGCTGAGTCATTTCTGGTAAGGATCTCTCTAAGGAGACCCCATTTCTACCAGGTTCATACTTTCCTACAAATTTCAAATCATAATCTGAAAGTCGTGTGACGAATACCACTGTAGCAATACATTGTCTTAAAACTGAAATTATTAAGCTGGTGTCGGGAATTAGAACTGAACTGAAAAACTATTCATCTCGTTTCACAGATGAAAATTTCATCAGATATACAAGTTTTGTATTTCAGAATACTTTTTAAATTCCAGAATCTGTTTGAATTTTTGCCTCAATATAAAGTTACGCGTAATTTATTTACTACTGTTATAGCCTGAAAAACGCAATTCTGCGATGTTATCGTCATGCGACGTTTTTTAGGTGCTTTAGCACGATATTTTCGACGACGATGATTTTAAACTGCGAAGTTTTTGAATTGCTTTATTTTCGACGACGATGTTTTGTACTACGACGTTTCAGAATTGTGATGTTGTAAGGTTTTAGTTAAACTAACAAAGTTTTATTTTAATTTAAATCTTTCTATCTCTTCTCTGTTTCAACTTCCCGTCAGAAGAAGCGCGCGTTTTCAGCTTATGCTAATTTGAAGTACAGCCAAGTACTATTTAAACCAGAGGTAGAAACCTCTCAGGGTGACAGAGCTTTTAGTCTCAGATCACGGTCAGTCTGTTCGACGTTCGCCTGATCAGCTAGCAGCTAAAATTATAAGCCATAGTGCTTACTACGTGATTGCATGTTGAAATAAATTGAAGTGCGCTAGTATTAGTATTTTCTTGCTACGCACCATTTAGTTAGAGGCCAACTGCGCGATTTGCTCTGTGAGCAAAGTTTAATTAAATTTCTATTTAGTTTTAGTATCAAATTTATTTGATTGTTAAGTTAGGCCCAAGTGTGGTCTTTTACTTTCTGTATCCCTCCCGAGTTGGGAAGTGTGTAAATAATAGTGATTTAATAAACGAGGATTTTAAATCCCTTTCAAGTGCAGTTATTCTCCAGCACAGTATCTACACCAGAACAGAGCTCATTTCAGCTCCCTGTTCCAGATCAGGACTTTAGGTTAAGGAGTTACTTCAACATGTTTGCTAAAGCTATGCACAGAACAAGCAGTCCTGATAATGTTTTCTCCTTACTTTGTTTTCTCCTACGATGTTTTGTAAGACGACGTTTTCTCTTTGCGTTGTTTTCTCCACGACGTTTACATCCACTATCTTTTCGCCCGCTACCTCCGTTCTTTATGACGTAGTTGAAAGTGATTTCGGAAACGGGGTATTTGGGAGGAGAGAAAATCACGAGAAAGGGAATGATGGGTAACTCAGCATTGGGGAAAGGAATTTTGGAGTGGAAAAATATGGTCGCGGGATATTTGAACGGAGATGTGTACGTGTGAAAACGAGTCCAATACTATCTGACCACGACCCTGCCGAAAGAGAATAAAAGACTTACTCACCCTCATAAATTCTCGTTGCACTTCCTAGACAATAAGCCTCTGACCTGTGGGTGGAGGTTTTTCTGCCATCTCAATTTTAATCAAATTGCTTTTTTCCCCCTTCAACTTTAATTAAAGTGTTTCAGGAAAAGACAGGCTTGGATTCAGGAGTTAAAAACGATTTGTAAAGCATACTTACAGCTAAAATAAATTTTTTGAAATCAAATGAATTTTCTGCTGAAGTTACAACTCAGTTGCATAAAAGACGTGTCGAAGCCCTCTCATTTAAGACTTTGGTGGGCTCCGGCTACAGTTAAGGTTTATCTAAAAAATGGAGAAGTACCGAAGCCGAACTCCGGTGGTCTCCAGCGCAATTTAAGCTCTGCTATGGCCCCATGCTTTCTTTATTGATGAGTCGAGGTTTAGTTTGATATCTAATCCTAAACGTGCTTATATCTGAAGAGTGTCAATAACGAGAAATCGTCCATTCGAACTTTATGTAACGTGACCTTTTTTGTGATACAGGTGTGGTGGTACGGAGAAGAATAATGGTGGATGGTCGTTAATGTACATGTTTTCAACAGCGGATCTATCTTGGATAGAGATATTGAGATGAGGCCTTAATTTTCTGTATGACATTTTAGAGGTGTACATGGATCTAACTTATTTCTAGATAATAATGGTCGTCCGCAACCAGAGTTTGCCGCGATAAAGGTACCCGGAAATAGCGATCATACCAACAATATTTTCGGCAGTCGTTATATGACACCTTTGTATTCGTACCGTCCAGAGTTTCTGTGCCATCGCCAGTACTGAGATCAAGACAGGACGATCAATTCTGGGACTACATGATTTTTATTTTGTGTGTGCAGCAGTCATCCGTTGCTAACGATGAGACGTAGCCAAGAACACACTAAGTGAGTACTTCTGTTGTTTTTGTAGTATACGTTTTGGCGTTGTTTGGGTAACAGTCATCTTGGAAACACTGTCTTTTGGCGCCATTCTTGGCAGTCATAAAGTCATCAAAAATACCAAGGGGCACCATATTGTAGACTTTTACCATGTAACTTTTGGTTTCATCCTAGTATATGGTACACGCGGGGTCTAGCGACTTTTGCCAGCTGGTGATATATCGGTGGGTTCAAATGGATTATTTCTATGCTGGCAACAGTTTTCAAAATCTAACAAAAGCCGTACCGTATGCTAGGTTTCACCATAATTTCTTTGACTATTAACTCAAACTAAGAACTAAATTCTATTAAATTTTTAAACAATTTTATATGAAACTAAAAAGTTATCTATTTCATGAATTTTTTATTTGCTTGAGGGTATAACTTTAAAACATTCATTTAATAACTCGAGAGATAAGAGCACTTTTTGTAACATTTTATATTTTAAATAACTAGAATGAAACAGGAAAAATTCATATACATTGATCAAACTATAAAATAAATATTCGGAATCAATTGAAAATATACGAATACATTTCTAGAATATGGTGTAACATAAATGGCAGTTCTAAATTTAGTATAGTTTATTTGAAAATAAAAATGAACTTACGTATTGAAACGAAGCTTTTCAGGGAAAACATCGCAATGAAAACGATCAGCAAGCACAGCACAAACAAAGTTTTGTGAGTCTTTTCACATAACATTGATTCATATTCTTCTGAAAAAATACCATTTTTATTTAAAAACCGTATATAAATAGCATGGTATTTTTCAAATAATATAATTATTTTCAAGGATTATTCTGTTCAATATCTACTGTAAAAAGACATACTGTTTTTCCCACTAATAAATACTTCTAAAAATATATAACAATGTTTTTAGTGTTGCCAAAAATAAGACAAATGTCGAAAGAAATTTCCTGCACGTTGAAGCACAGCATTTAATTGTCATTAGGAGTTTCATTTAAAATTTTCTGCGTGTAGCGCCTCCTATATTGTTTTCAAAAACTATATTTATCTTTTGTGAAATGAGATGTCTATGTCAGATTTTACAATATAATAAAAATGAAAATGTTGTTATTTTTTCCCCTGTTGTCAAAGTCTCTAACCTTTATTTCTTTAAATGGTTAAAAGGTAGTTGAAGTTTAAAAAAAAATTTTTTTTAAGTCTGAAAACTTTCAGATTTTACATTACGCCCAAAGGGGCGTTTTTTTTAACGTTTTCTGTGTTACCTTTATTAAATATCTTGTTCTTCGCACTTGAACCATAAAATTCAGTTCAACTGTGATATCACAAAGTAAGTTTGAAATGAGCACATCTGCAGAGTTTCCGATACACAGGCTCACGTGCTGGATATTTTTTTTCCCTGTACAGTGTTGTCATTGCTCTCTTTGAAATCTTTGATTATGTTAATCAAAAATTCTTTAATATCTGACAAAATATGAAATGGATAATGAAGCAAATTCCAAATACCAAATTAGAGTTTCCAGATGCCCATATTTGCTGGAGGGTTACGTTATTCAAAATTTGATGGCTCTAGGTACCGTTGTTTTATTACAATGCTAGAAACATACATAAATTTGCGCAGATTCTTCATTATTTAATTTCTTTAATATAGGAGTGTAATATTTCATGGCAACAGTTTGAAAAGTGAATGAACGCAAAATGCCAAAATGAAATTAATAGCCAATCTGGGCTAATAAAATAAAACGAAATTTATATTACGGCTAAAGAGTCTTTTTTTCTCCATTTACAGAGATATACACGTTTGGTGAACATTTGAGCTAATACCCGTTTAGTCTACAGATCTAAATCATAGCGGTAGAATTTCCGACAGACAGTTTTACCCACTGGAGATAAAAATGTTTTTTCCCCTACAATGTTGCCACTGTTCACTTTGCAATTTTTGGGTTTTTAATCAAAAAGTTCTTTAAAGTTTTATAAAATATGAACTAGACAATAAAACAAATTCCAAATTCGGGCTTCTAGGTGCCCATATTTTGGTGGAGGACTATGTTATTCAAAATTTGATGACTCTAGGTACCATTGTTTTTTCTTAATGCGAGAACATACATACATTCATCCAGATTCTTCATTATTTACATTCGTTAAATATAATGCAGGGCTGTAATATGTAGTGACAAAAATTCGGAAAATTAAACTTCATTATATAGTGGACGACGGAAAATGCCAAAACGAAATTAATAGCCCTTCTCGGCAAATTGCCCCTTTGGACTAAAAAGGATAGAAAGATTAGTTTAGCGTTCCTTTTGTTAATGACAACCGGACTCAAACATTAATTAAACGAAAATGGAAAAAGACGATGAAAGTAAAAGTGATACTTTGGCATCGCTCATCGCCAGGGTTAGCGTTAAAATTCCACCATTTTGGAAACCGTATCCAAAAATATGGTTTCTGCAACTGGAGGCACAATTTTGAAATGCTGCAATAAAGAAAAACCAAACGAAATGCTATTACATCGTGAGCTGCACTGAAGCTGAAACGCTTTCACAAGTGTCTCATATTTTGATTAATCCACCAAAAGACGAAACAAAGATTGCGATTAAAGACAGGCTCATTTCTGTTTTCGTAGACACTGAAACCCAAAAGACTCAAAAGCTCTTAACTGAAGTAGAATTGGATGATAAAAAAAACTTCCCAGTTATTATGTAAAATGCAGAATGTGGCTACTGATAAAGTGAGTGAACGTTTTCTTAAAACTCCTTGGCGTAAAAGTTTACCAGTAGAAATGATGAACATTTTATCAATCACTGATGATGATTTATCAAAATTGATGAAAATTTCCGATAAAATCTATAAAATAATATCATATCAGAATGCTCCTGCATATTCCAGTGATGACAGTGTTTTAGTTAAATTACAGAAGCATATTTCAGAGTTATTATTACAAGCTAACAAGCTGAATAAAAGGCAGTTCTTCATTCATCAACTGTTTAAACACCGCTCTAGAACCAATTCTATCAAAAGGCGTGTAAGGTTTTAGTTAAACTAACAAAGTTTTATTTTAATTTTCCCTTTTCTATCTGTTCTCATTTCAACTTCCCGTTAGAATAAGCGCGCGTTTCAGCTTTATGCTAATTTGAAGTGGAGCCAAAGTTCTATTTAAACGAAAGGTAGAAATTTTTCAGTGTAAGAGAGCTTTTAGTCTTAGACCACTGTTACTCTATTCAACGTTCGCCTGACCAGCTAGTATTTAAATTCTAAGCCGTAGCGCTGTTACGTTATTACTTATTGAAGTAATTCTAAGTGCGTCAGTATTAGTTAAATCTTTCTACGCACCATTTAGTTTAGAGGCCAATTTCGCGTTCATAGCTCTGTGAGCAACGACGATTTAATTTCTAATTAGCTTTAGTTTTAAATTAATTTGATTGTTCAGTTTAGACCCGAGTGGCGGTCATTATTTTCTGTATCCCTCCCGAGTTGGGAAGTGGCTGTACATAATTGTGGTTTAATAAAAGAGGATTTTAAATCCCTCCGAAGTGTAGTTCTTCTACCACTTATTCACAGTATTCTACCACAGAACATAGCTGCATTCAGCTCTCTGTTCAAGATCAGGACTTCACGTTTCACGAAGATGTTTGCCAAGAATATAATCTAGTAATTAAACCCACGCCGGGAAAAAAATGTTGTGGCAGATGCTTTAAGCAGAATTAATTTGGATGAAAATGGGAATACAGTTAGAATAGCCATGCTGACATCCAAAGTATTAGATTCTCGTGAAACAGTAATAGCCGAACTCGGAAAAGATCCGGATTTCAAAAATATATACAATTATTTGGCCGATCCTGAGAATTTCAGTCATGCGGATATTGTGCCGATAAGAAATAGGGCAGCAAATTATGAAATAATTGACGGACTGTTATTCTATACGAAAACGACTAATGAGAATCATGAATATAGACCGGTTATCCCAGCTAGCATTAGATTAAATGTATTAGAAGAGTTGCACGATTGTGCCATGTCGGCAAATTTAGGCATAAGAAAAACTGTCCAAAGAGTTCGCGAGACTGTTTTCTTTCCAGAACTGCAAAAGTTTACTAGGGCGAAAGTCCAGTCGTGCCCAACATGTCAATTTAATAATTATGTTAATTTCCGCCCAGCCGGGTTCCTAAATAGTGTTAAAACAGAATTCCCAAATCAAATAATAGGCATCGATTTATTGGGACCTTATCCTAGAAGTAAAGTAAACAAAAGCCGATATCTTTTAGTTATAGTGGATCATTTTAGCAAATGGTTAGAGTTGATTCCGTTAAAACCCGCGTCTGCGAAAATTGTACTAGATTCAATTTTAAATAAGTGTATTTTAAAATACGGGGCGCCCCTAAAAGTTATTTCCGACAATGGTCTCCAATTTGTTAGTAATATTTTAGAGGAAATGTGTGCAAAACTGGGCATACGTCACCTAAAGATGGTTCCGTATCGTCCGTAATCAAACATAGCGGAACGGGTTAATAGAAATGTAGTGGAAATCATTCGAAGTTACGTTAAGAATTATCACTCTACCTGGGATAGCCATATAAATGAATTTGCATTTGCCCTTAGAACTGCCAAACACGACACTACACAAAAAACACCCGCTGAACTATTTCTTGGAAGAAAGATTTTGACACCCTTAGACAAACTTTTCTTTGTCCAGGAAAGGGCAGAAGAATTTAAAATGAGTCATATTAAAAAATTGATACGGGAAGCGACAGGAAATATAGAAATGGCCCAGAGGAAACAGAAACTGTATTATGACCAAAAGAGAAGAGAGGTGAATTATAATGTTGGAGATGAAGTTTTAAAAATAAAACATGCTTTATCAAATGCCTCAGAAGAAAAGGTGGGGAAATTTTTTCCGCGTTTTGAAGGCCCTTTCATTATCGAGAAAATTACACATACTGTAGTAGTATTAAGGAGGAACAACAACGAGAAAATTACTGCTAATGTGGACCAAATTAAGCCGTATTATAACCGTAATAAAATGGAAATGTTTAAAGATTTTTTCCAGGATCCGGGGAAACGCACTTTCATGGAAGATGTACCTCAGCGGCAACAACAGGAACCAGGAACAATGGCAACGGAATGCCAGAAAAAGAAAGCCCCCCCCCTCAACAAAGTAGAAGAACCAAGAAGCCGAAAATTACCAAAGGAGAAGGATTAAAAAGGAAGAATCCTGAGAATACAAGTTCAACAATTAACAAAAAACCCAAGCACAATGGACAAGGCCAACCCAAAGTAGCCATGAGGACAGCAGAAACATCGGAAAGGAGCCTGACAAGCAAACAGCCTCAGTTGCAGGCTGAGGATCAACGTCTCGAATACAGCAGGAGCCAGGAGCAGCGACGAACGAGGGCCCAGCCGAACAAACGTCGAGCGGATCACCTTCCTCCCCAGCGCAAGTACCCCAGGATGGAAAGAAGGACATATAAAAGAAAGAGGGAGAAACAACAAGCGGGCAATGGTCAACAACCAAAGTCAAGGAGACTGGCCCAAGCTACAATCAACCCAACTTTCAAGGATTGGGCCAAGAAAAGAATGGCTGACTACAACAAGATAAGTAGTATTTCTTATTCCAACGTTTAGTTAATTTTCGTGTATTACTGGAAGTTGCAGGGTCTCTTTTTACCTTACGCGAGATTGATTTTTGCGCCAAGTGGGCGATAAATGATTACTTATCTTCAAATATGTTTTTGGTTAAAATTGTAATTCTGCAAAGATTTAAAATTACTTAATGTTTGTAAAGTAGATTCTGAAGCATTGTGAATATATTAGTTTTGTAAAAGCAATAAACTGCTGCGAGAATGTTAACTAAATGATTTTGCATTATGCTTTGTCGAAAGACCTGTAAAATCCTAGAATGAAAAGTCGGTAAAACGAAAAACACGATTTAGTCTATAGACTATTATTTCAGTGTAATGCGATGTTTCAGAAAAGTACTTTGAGAAAAAGAATATGAAGCACTTGCTGTAAACTTAGAAATTTAACGTACATATTGTATCTTGTGATTGGTATGCAATTGTTAAGTTTCATAAAATCTAACAAATGGTATTATGCCATCAATGCACGTTAGGTGCAAAGTCAATTTTGAATGAAGCATTCTTTGTGCAAACTGCAAATTTTATGCATGAAAAGTTAAAGTTTGAGTATTTTTAGAATGCAAGTGTAGTAGGCTCTCCACCAAATACACTTAAAGTGTTAGACATGAAGTTAGTTAGAACCTCAGGTTTAGCTGCTTATAGGGCGTCTTTTGAGGTCTTGTTATGTCAAGTTCTAACTAATGTTAGTCGATCGTAGGTGGGAGAGTTGAACACCCCCGAACAAAAAAAAAACCCGCAATTGCGGTTCGCTTTTCATCCAACACCGGTGGAGAGCATCGGGGGAAGAATTTAATTTTGCTTGAATGATAATGTCTGTATGCGAATTTACACGGGTAAGAAAGAAGAAGTCTGTTACCTAGAACTTTCTGTTATTATGTTATACTAAAATTTCTTTCCTTCCAGATTCCTTCCAGAAGGAGTAAGATGTAGACGAAAATAAGATAATGTTGAAAACAGTTGAAGAGTTATGTAAAAAAATCAAGTTTTCGTCTGTAAGTTGGCCAAGAAATTCTATTTTTCTGTAAAGGTTGGCCTAAGTTTAGAAGAGTTAAATTTTGAGTATTTCTAGAATTGCAAATTACAACATGGTCCGTTTGGACCACAGTAGTTCAACTTTTGCCAATTCTGGAGGGACGTATGTAAGGCTTCAGTTAAACTAACAAAGTTTTATTTTAATTTTCCCTTTTCTATCTGTTCTCATTTCAACTTCTCGTTAGAATAAGCGCGCGTTTCAGCTTTATGCTAATTTGAAGTGGAGCCAAGTTCTATTTAAACGAAAGCTAGAAACCTTTCAGTGTGAGAGAGTTTTTAGTCTCAGACCACTGTTACTCTATTCAACGTTCGCCTGAGCAGCTAGTGTTTAATTTCTAAGCCGTAGCGCTGTTACGTTATTAGTTATTGAAGTAATTCTAAGTGCGTCAGTATTAGTTAAATCTTTCTACGCACCATTTAGTTTAGAGGCCAACCTCGCGTTCATAGCTCTGTGAGCAACGACGATTTAATTTCTAATTAGCTTTAGTTTTAAATTAATTTGATTGTTCAGTTTAGACCCAAGTGGCGGTCATTATTTTCTGTATCCCTCCCGAGTTGGGATTTGGCTGTACATAATTGTGGTTTAATAAAAGAGGATTTTAAATCCCTCCGAAGTGTAGTTCTTCTACCACTTATTCACAGTGTTCTACCACAGAACATAGCTGCATTCAGCTCCCTGCTCAAAATAGGACTTCACGTTTCACGAAGATGTTTGCCAAGAATATGAATGGAACACTCAGTCCTGACAGGTGTAGTAATACATAACACAGTACATCTTTTAAGGTTCGGCGAAAAAATTCTCAAATCTGTTAAACGTTGCAACGGGCCTAATAAGACCGACTTTCAGCCGCAGGAAAGCCACAGGAGTTTTAACTATTTCAGGATAGTTATAAGAGTATAATGAACACAAACAAGCATTTAGGGCTTTAAACTCAGTATCGTTGTTCTGATACAACTTGAATGTCGAAGATTTCAAGGTTTCCATTAAGAATGCTGTTACAAATGTCATATCTAGTTAGACATTTTTTTAGTAGAATTATAATTAAAATTTTTATTTCCCCGTGCAATGCAGAACGTGACAAATTTTAAGAGAAATGTACCCCTGAAAAGTAAAAATATAAGAGCACGTGCGTTTAACATTGAATAAAAGTTTATCTTGGTAACTGATATTTAATTTGAATAAATGTCATTTACTACTCTGTTAACTGTTTCCGTAATTCTACACTTTTTGCTTTCCAGAACTTCTTAGAACTGTTTCACACGGCCGATTTAAAAAAAGCCATAGAAGCCGGAGAGAAACCTCTCAACTCAGTGCCTTTTTCTCATAGATTCCGCTGTGAGCTTTGGTACCTGCAGCAAGCATCTTGACTCGCTCCGTAAGTATAGTTTCTGTATTCTGCTGCAATCTCTCTCAAACGAATGTCTACTGCCAAAGAACCACCAGATAAGAACGCGACTCCGAATACGATGATGGATACAACGGAAGACGAACCGGAAATTATTGATCGTGAATTAACATGGATAGAAAAACAAAGAATTTTTGAAAACGCAAATGCCGGATTCTCAGGTTTTCAGGTACCTCATTACCACAAAAGCGCACAATTCAAGAAATTATTCTAGGAGGAAATCGAATGTTACATTGAACGCAGACCTAAGAAACTAAAAAAGAAAGCAATGCAAGAAAAAGCTGAACTCACTGAATATCTTAAGGAAATATTCCCTAATTTAACGAATGGAATCACCGAAAATAAAAGCACCCCGGATACTTCAGATTGGACAACCCCAACAAAAAGCGCCAAAATGGTAGGATACGAACTGCGTGCAATTTAATTGAAGATCCCCCTTCTTATCTATTCAAAAGACCCTGTTCTTAGTGCCAACTTCCGCACAAAGCAGCCCCACCTTATACGAAGGCTGAAACAGAACAAAGAAAACCCACCAACTGCGCAATTTTTTATTCTGCTTTTCGTCGCAAGAAGATGGGTGTCACAAAAGTCATTTATCTTTATTATATACATACATACACACATGATAAGATTTTTGATTATGTATATACGAGGGGTGATCCAAAAAAAAAAGTTTACAAGGCAAATGAAAAAGTATTTATTAACAATAGAAACAAGATACAAATGGGAATCAAGAGACACATCTGGCCTTCACTTTTCCACATAGTCGCCAAACCTGTTTACGCATTTGTCAGAACGTTCGAGCAACTTGTTTATCCCGTCTTGGTAGTAATCAGGGCCCTGCTCATTGCGCCATTTCTCGGCAGCTGTTTTCATTGCATCGTCTGAGGTGAACCGTGATCCGAATAAGTATCGCTTCAACGCCGGAAAAATGAAATAGTCACTTGGAGCCAAATCGGGGCTGTATGGGGGGTGATTCCAGACCTCCCACTTGAACCTTTGCAGCAATTCCTGAGTCTGGCGAGCTGCATGGAGCCTGGCATTGTCATGCAGAAGAATGGCGCCTTTGCTCAGTAATCCAGGCCGTTTGCGTCGGATGGCTTTACGCAGTTTCGTTAAGGTGGCACAATAACGATCGGCCTTAATGGTATGGCTACGCTCCAAATACTCGATTAGGATAACACCAGTCGTATCCCAGAAAACGATTGCCATCACTTTACCGGCAGAGGGTGTGACTTTAAACTTCTTCCTCGTCGGTGATCCAGCGTGTTTCCACTCCATCGTGGCTCTTTTGGATGTGAAGTGATGAAGCCATGTTTCATCACCGGTAACGATGCGATCAATGAAGTGTTGGCCGTCTGAATGGTATCGCTGAAGAAATGTGAGGCTGCACATCATTCGAGTGGCCTTATGCTCCGCGGACAACCCAGCGGGCACAAACTTTGGAATATCGCAACTCATCGGTTATGATACGTTGAACGTTACCATCGTCGATCCCTTTGGATGATTTCTTCAACACGTGCGGTGTTGATATCCGTGCTTGAAGAACTTGAACGGCCGCTCGCTTCCATATTGCGGTTTTTCACATGCTCCCTGCCCGCATGATAAGAACGACACCATTTCGCTACCTGTTGTCTACTCATTGCTTTGTCCCCGTAAATCTCAACGATTTGTCTGTGAATTTCAGATGCAGCCACATTCTTGGCCCATACGAATCGAATTACGGCTCGCACCTCTATGCGAGACCACTTTTCTAGACGTCGTGCCATTACTGTCGCTCTTAAGTGTCTGCGTACTGACGCTACTTACTCGTAGAACCGCTGTACGACAACTAGCGCCATCTGTCAACCACCCTGGATGGAAATATTCGCTCCACAATTATTACGTTTCAAATGCTGGTGCTTGTAAACTTCTTTTTGGATCAACCTAAGTATATATATATATATATATATATATATCAACCTATCAAATATCGGATTTGCAGCGTACCTTAAAACAGTTTTCTTGTCTAAATATTAACAAATCTTCCTAGATAGTATATAATAGTTTTAACTTACAATTTACCATTTTAGGTAAATAGTTCTAATTTAATTTTTTAAAAAAATCCTCTTGATTAAATCTTAAAATTAGGTTTGTAAGCTGTTCTAAATTCACACCATTTTCTTACAAATTCCATATTTCAATAGAAGAAACCATTTATATATTTATTTATTCTTTTTTCCAATTACTATAACCGTATTTCACTCTTCTCTTCCTTTGACTTTCTAACTCCCTTTATTCATACCTTGGGATTTCAACTTCCTCTTCTCCAACTTTTCTTTTTCGTATATTGTTGTATGGCATTCAAGTTTTCATGTATCTAGAATTTGTATATTGGTGTATTGTATTTATGCCAGCTTATATTTAAATGATAAATTTCATAAACTCTTGCATCATAATTCCAGTTAACGGAAGATGTTTCTAACACCTTGGTATAGATCAATTTTGAATATGCAGCTTATTTTCCAATCTAGTTTCAGGTTTAATTATTTATAAAATTAATATCTTCAGGTTTAATTATTTATAAAATTAATATCTTCAAGTTTAATTATTTATAAAATTATTCATTTCAAATTATTTGTAAAGAAAGATGATCGCTAAAGCACGTTGTTTCCCGATTTATAATATACCTCATTTATAATTCTTATTAAATTTTGCGGCAGTATTGGAATTAACAGTAAATACTGCTAATGCTATACATTTTAACTACAAGGATTTAAATTGTCATTTCCTTCTTCACTCATGCTTTTATGCTGTATTCCTAATGTTTCATAATGGCATACAGATAAGTTTAACTCATTTACCAGACATGTAAATCTATAATTTAGTATGCTTTTATGTTCAAGAATATTGTCTCTTCTCTTTTCTTTAATATATTTTTCAACATATAGCATTTGATCAGCCTAATTTCAAGAGGTCGTACAACCAAGCCGTAAAGTCACTAAAAATTGGCAGTTCGACCGGTATTTCAAATCCCAGCGATACCCCAACTTTTTCTTTCTCTGTACATATTTAACATGGAAAACTAGATTGTAAAACTTCAGTTTACGAAGTAAAAATATTTTTTAAAACTTAATCTTTAAAAATACTACAAAGTTTCATTTATAGGTAATTTTCACCCTTACCTTAGCATATCGCTTTGCAAATCTCATTAATAAGAAAATAGTAAGTAAAGAAATAAACTCGGTTTCTATGATTGATACTTTGGTGCAAATTATACGCATGTTTTTTGTTTTTCTAAAAACACAGACTTTATGCGGATATCAATAAATTACGGATTATTTCTCCATCTAATATTTTCTCACTGCTATCAAATTCATTTTCTGTGTCGGTATCGTTTTCTTGCTATGGCCAGTTCAAAACAGAGCCAATGATTTCATCATCGGTCATCTGATGTGCCAGTGTTGGCTCATCTGAACACATCATTCATACTAAAAACCTCTTCTAAGATTTTTTTTCTGCCACTAACACAGAATCATTATTATTCGGTAATTATGACGTCGTTATTGTATAAATATTTTTTCTTCGGTATTTTATTCTCCATTCTGCGGTTTCTGTAACCTATAAATTCAATGTTTATATCTTGAGAGGCAATGCGGATTTCAGGTCGGCGGATTTTCGATATTTGACTGTACTAAAAAAATTCAGAATTCTCTGTTATACGTATTTATCACGTTTCCTACTTCTTAAGCAGTTTCCATCTCCATCCGGGTCAGTACATGGGAGGGTGACCTCCCACGGGACTGACTCCAACGAATCAATACCAACACTTCTCCTCATCACTCCTCCCAGCTGTAACGGCTAATTGAAGAAAAATATAAAATTTTCACTTCTGTACTTTAAAGTACACGTTCCAGCTTCATCATATGGCGTGGCGGCTATCGCCTGAATTTAAAAAATTACGAACGCCTAAGGGCACATTTTCCATGTCAGGCTGTTAAAGCAAGAAATTTGCTATATGCTGCTAAACACCATTCCAACTGAACTGAACTTGAAACTCCCTACTCATTTGCTGTTATAGTGAGCTGTTGATGTTGATTGTAGCGAATTCGAGGTAAGATCGGATTAGCTTTCTCTGCGCTTTGGATTACGTTCTATTTAATGTTTTAGTAGTTTAAAATATTGCTGCTGATTATATTGCGTGATACTGCGATATTATACGAACATCTTTGAGGAAAAATTCAACGTTTTGTTATATTTCTTGTGATAAGAATAAATTTCATTAACTTTTTATCGAACTTCTGCATTCAATCTGTTATGAACCCGTACGCACGCAACAATATTTACATATCTCTACACATTCATATTATATTCTATAGAAACTATATATCTCATCAAAGAGGCAGTGAAATGTCCCCTAATCATTATGCCTCCACCATCATGCTTAACAGTAGACTATTACAATTTCAGATTCAATTTTTTGTTCGACTTTCGTCACACAGCAATTTATGTATCCGACCGAAGTACTATATAAAAATGTGAATGATTTGTGATATAACATCGCTTTAGTATGATATATCTTTGCTTACCATTTTGCAAACGCTAGGAGAATTTCCTTTGTTTTCTTGATAGGGAAATATTTCTTTCTTGTTGATCGCACTTTGTATTCATGTGCTCCAATTCTTCTAACAATGATTCTTCTAACAGTTTCAGAGTTAATTTTTTTTTTCAAACTGTTCTTCTGAATCCGCTTAAGTTTTACAGAATTAATATTTGAATTTTCCATGGTTTTTCATGGGATAAATCTTGACTCTTTCTTATTAGCTTATAAACTTCAGTAAATGTTCAACAGTTACACGGAATTTTAATCCATCAAAGATAGTTGAAAGGTTTACATCAAATATTATTTAGCAGTTTCGAATAATTTTGCCGTGTTAAAAATTACGAATAGTTAAATTTCCAAAGGAACTTTTTAGTTTGTAGCATCTGCCATATTCACTTCAGGTATGGAACTTTTAAAAAATTTGCTAAAGAAATAATAATTTCCAAATACAAACGATAATTCTTATTCTGCATTTTGATTATGATAAGAAACGTCATCTCTTAACGCATCAAAAGTTTCCAGTGTCCGAATTATTACGTGAGTAACAGTTTTTTAATAAATTACAATTTTTATTGCAAAGAATATTTCCATGATAATGTTAAGAATTTTGTAAACATATAAATAATTTTAGTGAAATTATATGTAAAATTGTAGTACTTTCGCATAATGTAACATGAAACTCTAAAGAAGCGAAGCTCTGCCCGAAAAATAATAATACAGGAGCAAGTCTATTTAACATTCAGTAAATGGCTATTTTGCTAAATTGGCGAACTATCGCCAAGTTAGCGTTGGCTTGGGTGCCTAATCCTTAGCGCCAAATTTGGCGAAAAATCGCCAAAAGTTGGCAATTTTTGTGATTATCTGCCAACACTTTGGTCCGATCTCTGTATACCTACAATGGGTATTGTAACTGAATAACTGTAATTGATTCTACAATGTGGCTTTAGCCGTACCCGGCCCTCGTACGCCTTCCAGCAATTTCCAGAAGTAGAAGGTACTATAGATATCTGGCAGCCGGGGAAAAACTGTATAAGACCGGAGAGAACCGTGTTTACTTCCCCGTGAGTTCGGAGATCTCTCCGTGTTAACATAGCTGTTTAGCTGTGCTTTACATTGAGCTGTGTTTAATGGTCTTAGTAGTTTGAAGTGTAATTACTGATTGAACTATGCAATACTGTAAAGACTATCTTTTTGTGGAAAGTTCCATAAGCGATCCTTGTTGTAAAATGAATTTTATCAACCTATCACTGGTTCTGTGGGCATTCGATCTATTACGAACTCGTACGCAAGTAACAGTTTTTTTGGTGTCAGAAGTGGCGTTTAACGCCAGTGACAAGTGCGATATAAGAGCAACTAAGACAGCTGGTGACCAAGAAATTGCTGCATTCCAAGAAAAAACTAGAAGAGGCCGTTAACTCCGTTAAAAAGTTGATGAAATCGCGGTAAGAAACGATTGGAATAAGTCAAGAGAAAACGAAAAGAGAAATTTCTGCCATAATAGAAAACAAATTTGAGGCTATGGAAGGCAGAATAGACACGGTTAGAGACAGTGTGAGACACTGGCCCCGTCTATGAAGAACGAGAACTCCAAAGCCAACGAAATGCAAAGAAAAAAGAAAGCCATTACGGTTATTATATCGTAATTCAAAACAGATTACGCGCTGAATAGTTGAAATATTAAGCAAAAATCTTTAGAACCGTTTTGTAACTTACATGGACGATGTAATTATACTGCATGACTCTGAATAAAAACGTTTATAATCAACTAGTTTATTTGTTTTTTGACGCCGTATAATAAAAGAAAAGAACCCGCAATAATCGGTCACAACAGACGGAGTTGGAGAAATTCAAGAAAGAGTTTCTGCTCTCGAACAACAAATCGAAAAAGTAATTTCTGCTGTCCAACAACAAATCCATGACAGAGTTCCTGCTGCTGCCACTAAAGAAGTTGATAGTTTAAAGAAAACCATAACGACATCTGGTTACAATTTTAACCACATTAAATTCAAACGTATGTCATCCCGACCCTCTCTAAAGCTATCCACGTATGATGGAAAGACCTTTCACAAGCGTACAAGATTCAGTTCTCTATAGTGGCAGAAGCAAATGGATGGGATTTCGAAGTTACAGCCTGCCATCTCGCCGCTTCTTTGAAAGCAGAAACAGCGGATATCTTTCAGACTCTTTC
>KK120812.1:228768-254543 GCA_000611955.2 Stegodyphus mimosarum
TTTTGTATTCTGTAAGCAATACTGTACCAAAAATTGCATAAAATCATTAAACTAGACGGAAAATGCAAAAAATTCCGTTTAAAAATATTTCAGAGCTTATGAATAAAATTACTATTGAACTGACTATTTTTTAAGTCGAAGGAAAAAAAAAAGTGACATCTCGTGTTCGACACAGCTGTGCTAGAAACATTTTCAAAACAATTTACATGTCGAAAAAACTTGTAAAACTGAAATATAGCCTTGCTCCAGTGCAACAAATTGCTCGAAATGGCAAAATTCATTAATTTAGATATTCGCATTTCTTAACTGTATGACTTATATGTCTAAAGGGAGGGAAAAAAACAAAAAAAAAATATGGAAATAATAGCGATCGAAGATCTCTGTAACAAACTTCCCGCTACGTGTAAATGACGTCATTACAAACCAAAACAAAAAGTGGTTGAAACCCCTGAAGCTTATTTTGCATTCTTCCATTGTTTATCAACAGCAGACTTTCCTGTTACGTTTTTTATTCACAGAATCGTCTTCCTGTTTTTTCCTTCAATACTATTGTCCAGTTAGAAACGGAAAAAAGTGCATACAAATTATATGCAAATGTAAAAATTCCCTTTTTTCGTCTCTAGTTATTAATTTACTCATGTATTTTTCCGGAGACAGATGTAGGTAACGAAATGACAAATAAAATAAAATCGACGATACTAGTATCATCTTGCGTCATTTAGAAGCATCCATATATTTATTTTAACGTTAAAATACTTCAGTTGACAGAAGCACATATGAATATGTGAAGAGTTTCTTGTTGCCCCCCCCCGCAAAAAAAAATTGTAATGTTAATTTTAGTTGAGCAATATCAGGTCAAGGAGCTATAAGACCGGTTATTGCTTTTTAATAATACATTTAAAAGGATACGGCATGATTTCAGATAATAGATGTTTAATTTTCTTTGTCTTACGAAAGAAAATACAAATATGCCAATCAGTAATGATTTTATTTAAATATTATAGTTGTTAGTAGTGACAGAACTAGTTGCGGGGGATGCTTTAAGAAAATTTCATGTAAATTTCCCTTATGATTAAAAACCTTGATGTAGTGTGTTAAATGTTAAGTTATTAAATGCAAAAGGTTCTAAGGGCACTATGTTTGAGGTCATTAAATAAAGAATTTTTGTGGCTTTTTGTAATTACGCCGTCACAGAATTTTTTAAACAAAAAGCACGGTCATCCTTAATTGTCCCTAAAGTAAATTCAAGAACCTGAAAAAGTATTTTTCTTACTTGAGTTTGTATAGAATGTATGTTGTAGAGTTCCTCACTTTTATTTTGCTAAATTAAATTTCGAGAAACCTAGCGAATTGTTAAGCGAATGATCGCTCAGTTCAAATAACTAGAACGAAAACTCAAGAAGGGTTAATTACCCTTTATTCGCCCAAAAAATAAGATGAACAGTCGGCCCCTTTCTTCGGGCTTACAACAAGGCCTCCACTCGGACTTGAACTCAAAACTAGGAAATAAGTAACTAGTTAGCCGAAGCTAAACAGAAATCTAACGGAGTTGGTCCTTAGTTTTATATTAGACGGCGAACTATCAAAAGGCACGTAATATACAATTACAGACAGTTAGCCCAAAGGCAAACACGCGCTACTCAGAATACCTACCTCTCTCTCGAAGTAAGTTGAACTTTCCTTTAATACTATTTCTTCCGCATTTGCATTCAGCGCGATTCTAAAAATTCATTCTGGTAGGGAGTTGTAAGTTAAAACGAGGAAAGATAGGAAAGGTTAACGAAATTAAAATAACTGTTATAAAATTAAAATATACCTCACAATGGAAATTTAGAAATTTAGGATGCAAATTTCGGAGGAAAAGTGAAATTTTCATTCTATTTCAAAATATTAGACCTAAATTTGTATATATTTAAAATTGCCATCTGAGAAAAAGTCTACTGAACAAGAATTCTAATATTGGATTTTATGCAAATCTAGTGTGCTTTCCGATAACCTAATAAATCTAAATTGAATATTTTAAATGTAATATTTAAATTATTTAATTCCTTTTTCGATAGAAATTCTTCAGAATATCAATATCTTATATTGCATGTAACATATAATATCTATCTACAGGTTGCCGTTAAAAGATTTGAAAACCTCAGTATTGCCTTGTACATAAAAAATCTTAATACTTATTTTTACTAAATCTACACCAAACTCAAGGTTGTTGTGTTATTAATTTTTGTTTCACTTGACTTGTTTTACTTATACTATTTTGCATTCATAAAACGATACAGAAACAAACACTGAAGTTTTCGAAATTAAAATTATTAAAATTATTATTATTTTGAATTGCGTTTCAATTTTAGTGAATAAGTTCGCAACAATATGTATCACTTTTCTGTATTTAATGATAAATTATTTCTGAGGTATTGAAATCTAATCTGAAATTTAAAAGAATTCAAATTTATTATTAGTCCAAAGGGGCTTTGTCCCTGAAGGACTATTGCCTTTGTTTCGGCATTTTGCATCGGAAACATTAAATGTCGGTTAACTTTTCAAACTGTTGCCACCAAATATTGCAGCCCTATATTATATTTAAAGAAATTAAGTAATGAAGAATATGCATAAATGTATGCATGTTTCTCGCATTGTGATAAAACGACGGTACCTAGAGCCATCGAATTTTGAATGACGTAATCCTACTTCGGATATGGGCATCTGTGAGTCCAAATTTAAATTTGGAATTTGTTTTATTATCGGTTTCATAAACTTTAACGAAATTTTTATTAACGAACTCAAGGATTTCAAAGCGAGCAATGGCAAAGTTGTACAGAAAAAAACATTTTTATCTCCAGCGCGTGAGACTCTGTATCGGAAATTCTAAAGATATGCCTAATTTAAAATTATTTTGCGATATTGCTCTTGAACTGAATTTTATGGTTTAGGTGCGAAGTAAATGATATTTAATGAATAAAGGTAACACACAAAGCGTTAAAAAAACGCCCCTTTCGGCGTAATGTAAAACCTGAAAGCTTTCAGATTTTCTTTTCCTTTTTATTATTTTTAATGATATTTTCGAAGAAGGTGGTGTTGTTTCCTTCGCGAATTTTGTATTTAACAAAACAGAAACTGTTGCCACGTCACAGGAGAAAAATATTTTTTGAAAGCATTGTGCACAGGCATTCATGTAAAAAAAATATACTATGTCGTGAAAATAACTGAGTCTTTTCTTTAATAAATTACTGCACGTTTAAACGTAGCGTTAATTTATGATGTAATAATATCGTAACAAATATTTAAAAAATTATAATTTGTGTGCTTTGAAATTTTTAATGGAAAACTCTTTGAATTGTTGGTTTACAATCGGGAATCTTTAAATTCCATTCTTGTTTTTAAAGTTTGTAAACATTTTGGCTGACATTTTTTCTGATCTAATAAATCGAAACATGGAGAATAAATGTAACAACTAACAATCTTTGATCATGACTTTGAACTTTAATTAATAAGAAAAAATTATAGGTAATTAATTACCTGTCGTTGTCAAACAAGCAATATTATTCTTGAAGACAGTCAACTTTAGAGATTAATAATTGCACATTAATGCAGTCGCAGAAGAGATAAAACGCGTTTTACCATGGAAGTCAAGGATAAGTTGTTGTTCTAAAGTAAATTATTCTATGGCCTCGTGCATACGGGTTTTTACACTTGTTCAAAGGCTTCTTTTAGAGAGGAAAATTGTACAGCCTCAAGAAAGAAATAAAAACTCAAAACAAATACTACATTAGAATTACAGATTCGTTATTATTCAATTACTAAGAAATTACTAAACTATATGCTGATGAAATAATTTAAGAATGAATTTCTTATTTGATGAACTCCAACGAAGATATTGCCACCAAATTAATTTAAATTGAAATGCTGTTCTGTGTTGTATAACGTTTATTAAATCATTGTCATTAAAACTGAGAAAAGAATTAAAGCTATTCAGTGAATATTGTTTCTCAGTTCTGCTGTATGTTCTATGATTTTAAATGAATGTAATAAATGATGTTTTAAATGATGTATGAAATGATTTTAAGACTACTGTTTTCGAAAGGGAGTTTAAAAAAAATGCTTTCTTTATATCTATTTACGCATACACAGTTTAATTAGATTTGATGCTTTGATTTCATTGCGAATTCGAAACAACGCATTTTGATGTAACTATTTGAATCCTTTTTAAGGAAAATGGTTATAATACTCTCTTAAAAGCTCGATGACGTAGATATGTGTGACCTTGAAATTCAACTTCCTTTTTTCCGCATTCGTCAATAATGTCATGCGAAGAAATCAAATTCTTTTGCAATTTAGTTGAGTGCATTTAGAACACTCATTATCTTAATATTCAATCTGATAAAATTCAGTGAATTTATCTACACTTTACATTTGCCATATTGGGAATCAGTGAATAGTTAAAATGTTATTTACGTTATCCGATTTTGTAATAAATCTTTCATTAATAAAAATATCTTTCTACACTTTATATACATTTCTTTGGCAATATCATTTTTGTTTGAAAAAAATAAATGTAATTTATTTTATGAAAGGAGTATCTTCAATAGGTTAAGTACTTTAATTGCGGCGTTGATTTTCGCAATTAGTTCCAAGAATTTTAGGATTTTTCTAAAATTTTGCAGGTTTGAAACTTTTCCGCGTATTTCTTCTGTCATTTTCTACTTTTAAAAAAAGAATAAATATATGATTATTTATGACATTTAGATAATTTTGATACCACCTTCTTATTAGAATTTATTCGTAAAAATATATTTCAAAATTGCCTTTAAAAACTTCTTGTATAAAAGATACAAGCCAGAACTTTTAACCTTGAATTATTACCTCTTAATTTTTGCTAGTCTTTGAGAATAGGAAAGATAAAATGTCATTTTCTAAATTTACTTTGAAATTGACCTCCGTCGTTTGTTAGGATTAACGAATAGTTCCGATATTGAATAAACCTTTTCTTAAATTTATAAATGTACCATTTAATGAAGAAAATTCAGTGTGTAAATGCAATGAATGTGTTATCGAAAAAGTATGAAATCCGGCATTCTATAGAATGCCGAAAATTAGCCAGCAATGTATAAAACAATTAAACATTTCACACATCGCTTAGGAATTTTATGCAATGCCAAATGACAAACCGGGAAAGTATGAAATAGATCACGATTGGTTTCAAGTAACCGAATCCGTTTCCCAGAAGTTAATAAATAATGCAAAAAAAAAGCCAAAACGACTATTAAGAAAGAATCACGGGACTGTTGGTTGCTGAATCGCTACGATATGATGTCTGTGGGAAAAAAGTGTAAACTCATTTATCCTGCTAAAGAAAGTGACAATATTATACAGTATTACATTACGGACACTTAGTTATTTTACGTATAGTGCGGGGGGGAGGGACAGTTCTATATCTTCCGTTCTACTGGACCAATTGACGAAATTCAAATTGCGTTTTTCATGTCTCGAAAGCGCGACTTAGGATATGTATTGGATTTATACAAAGCATTGTTCTAACTTAGGTATTTTGATACAAAATCGAACTTTTTCTGAAATGGCATGCCAATTTTTTTTCCATATTTCGATTCCACGATTCAAATTGTGCGTAAATATTACATTTTGTGAAATTTCGTGCGAAATTTACGGAGAAATTCAAAAATTTAGCCCGGCGACATTTTTTCAGTTTGTGCCACCTTGGTGAACTTCTTAATTCACAGCAACCTATTTTCCTTTCCTTTTTTGCATTGCAAACGAATGGAAAAAAAGTCAACGTTCATACTTTCAAATACTTTTAATAAAGTGCGTAAACCACATTTGGCGTTATTATCGCTTATAACATGTATGCCAAATTTCAAAACGCATTAATACGTAAATTTACGTATATCTTAGAAAATGTTGAATAAAAAACTCTAATTTTTTGCAGGTGTGCCTAGAAATACATCTACTTTAAGATGGTGTTAAAAATTTTATAGGTTATAGTACAAAATGTTTTCGAAAAATTTATAAAAATTATTCAAAAATACAAATTTTAAAAATAAATCGTAAAAAATGGTCGAATTTTATTCGGAATGAACATAAATTCCAAAATGTGAAAGGAAGAATCAAGAAAGTGTAATAAAAAAAGAGATATTAACAAATATATATCAAATTCAGTTAACATGGAGGAGCTAAAATTTTGAGAGTTAATTTTTTAAAAACTACTCCTGCGATTTTGACACAACTTCGCAGTTTGGCATAATTTGAGTAGTAGAATCGAAATATGGAAAAAAATATTCATGTCATTTCAGAAAAAGTCCGATTTTATGTCAAAATTAGAATTTCATATTAGAACAATGGTAATATATAAATCTAATGTCTATCCTAAGTCGCGCTTTCGAGACATGAAAAACGGAAACTGAATTTCGTCAGTAGTAACCGCAGGTACTCGTGCGGCGAAAGTGACGTCACAGGAAAGGGCCGTGGTCTCCGCCATCTTGGATCTCGTGACAACCGGAAGTGACATAAATGGATTGGACAACTTACACGGATTGACGTCATGCATAGTTTCGATTTTATTTTGTGGCAACGATTTTATATTTTCAAAGTTTTTTTGTGGCAACGAATTTTTTCTTTTTGTGGCTCTTGAACCACATGTTTGAAATGACATCACTTTTAATTTATTATTTTAAACACCTGAATAATTTTAATTGCTTGTAATTATTTACTCTTTTTAATTATTTAATACGCGATTATTTTTAACTTATTTACTCTGTTTAATTATTTTTTTCCAGATGATTATTTTTAATTATTTACTCTTTTTAATTATTACCTTTATTTATTTTTTATTGAATTTAATATCATTTTCCCTGAATTTTAAAACAGCCCCACGCATGGGATTCGAACCCGCCATCTCTTCCATGCGAGACTTTAGCTTTTACTCCAAGGCCATCTTTCGTCCCTACCAAATTGTTATTTCACCTTGTCCACCCTCTTTATCTATTTTATCTTGTACAAAGGATACCACTATAATGTCATTAGGCTGAAGGATTGCGCATGCGGGAACCTGCTGTGACTTGAAAACAGCACTTTTAGCTTTCTAAATCCATTACGTTATTCTTTGCTGCTTTAAATATAAGACTTCTCAGAGTTAATTTTTTTTATTATTATTATGATATTTTTCATTGTTTTCCTTTTTTTCTTCTCGTTCTTACTAAATTAAATTTATATGTTTTGCTTTTGCTAACGTAAATTTGTGTTTCCAAAATTTTATATCGGCAGTAGAAAGTTTATTTTTACGTTTCTTTTCACTTTCTATTTTGCAAAAGTTTTTTTTTTCAAATTTATTCCTTTTCATATTTTTACTCTAAAAATGTTTTTACGCGTAACATTTTTTGGTTTTTTGGTTCAAACGTAAATATTACAGTCGCAAATTAATGTTTCCAAAATTTTATTTTCGTAGAACAAAACTTATTTTACATTACTTTTCACTTTTTTATTTCGCAAAAGTTTTTTTTTCCCGAAATTTATTCCCTTTCATATTTATACTTAATTTTTTTCCCTTTAACTTTTTTCTTTTTTTGGTTTTTACAAAAGTAATATTTATTTTTATAAGTTTAAGTTTTTCCTTTTCGCTTTTTATTTTAAAGTTGTTACTACATTTTTCATTTTTATTTCCAGAAAGTAATACATGACTTGGATCATCACAAAAACATCGTTTGGATTCGTAGTATGATTTCACCATTTACCGCAGAATTTCATAAACACTACTATATTTGAAATTATCACAGCCTTAACTTCTTAATAAGGTATAGGATTTTTAACTGAAGAATAGAATATCCACGCTATAATGTATTATTTTAGATTTGAATTATAGTCACATTTGTGAAAGAGAACTAAAAAAAAAAGTCTATAATACGCATGGAACTAATATTCAGCCATTGAAATGAAACTTTGTCGCCTTTTTTCCAACTTGGAATGTAAAAATTTCTCAACTTGGAATACTTTTATCAACCAGTACGTATTATCATTATTTTTTCCTGAGTCTTATAGGTTTTTAACTAAAGGATACCCATATTTCACACTGATAATATTTTATTTAACACTGAACCCTTACAGACTCTCTTTTGAGAAAGAAATTTAATTTATCATACCTGATACATTACACGAAATATTGAGCAGAGTTCCAAATAATGATAACTTAAAAGATTTAACACAGTCATTTTAAGATTTGCATTCCAAATTGACATTGCTTTATTTAACATCGAGCTTTAGCAGCTCTTTGAGAACATTAAACATTTAATTTCTCAAGGATAGTAAAAAAAATATGCATATCGATTATAATAATGTTTTTAATTTCAGTTATTTTACTGTTTCATTTAATTTTAAGTGCTTTTTTTCACATCTTTAACTTTTCTTACTCAGCTTACTCAAACCAATATATTTAAGTTAAGCATTTAACTTTACGGCTGTTAATTATTATTCTTATACAAGCCATTTAATAATCCTTACTCAGTCTATATTTTATAGTTCTATTTTAATTTACACATTCTTCAATTTCTCATGCTGTAATTAATCTTGCCATTACTAATTCTACTATTTTACTCCATTTAAGTACTAATATTAACTTCCTTGGCATCTTCGACCTTCCTTTATCCTTTTCTGCATATTCAGATATTTTCGTATAATTTATATTTGGGAATGCGGGTTTTTAAGCTCGTTGATGTTACACATATTTAGTTTCGAACCTCAGTTGCCTTTAACCCAGCACGTTATATTCCAAATTTTTAAAATCAAGTGACAACTTTCACCTGTAATTTTATTACCATATTCACTATTTCATGTACTCGAACAGAAATCTATCTTTTATTTTGAACATTTAATACCTTTTAATTCAGCATTTTTTTTGTTCATTGATTTTACATTCATACCATTATTTTCACACTTTAAATACCCTGACTATGCTATTTTTCGCTTATTGCATTTCTCCTGGATTTACGGCTATTTTTACTTTCATGGGCAACTTTCAAGAGAAACTAACATTTTTTACATTACATGTGCAAAGAAATTCTTATAGTCAATACTTCCAGTATTGATTCAGAAATGAATTACCCAGGGTTCAATGATTTTACCCAAGAGTTACAATTTCATCTCTTGAAATTTTGTTTTATTGACATACTTTTATTTCTAGAGGATAATGTTCATACATTTATTCGTACTTAATTCAGTTCCAACTTCACTTACAGTCTATTTTATAATTTCTTATACTACGATTCCCTTTCATGAACTTTTGATTAATTTATTTACCAATGCCTTTTCTTATGAATGATATCTTGCTAAAGACAACTGTAGCTTTTACACAACACACCATTGACAATGTGCATATATTTATAGAAGGAATCAAAGAAAGAATAGTAAGAGATATTTTACCAAAATTTGCGTTATATTTTAACTTTCATACTCTCCGAATAGAGAAATTTCTTCATATAAATCCTCATCATATCATCTAATATTTCTTACTAATATCTATTTAATGAAGAACTCTTTCTTCAGTACAGAATTATACCAAAAATGATGTTCCATTTTCTTATAATTGTAAGTGTGCATAAGAACCTTCTACGTATTTCGGACAACTGTAATTGATACTCAATGACATGTTTTTTCAAGATGAAAACTCCAAAGACTATCCAACTCATTCAAATTTTCCTCCATTACATACTCTAAAAAATCTCTCAGTGAAGAATACCGATATTAGAACTACTTAACATAACATTAAGAATTAAATACGAAATAAGTGAAATAAATGTTCCACACCAGAATATTTACTGTTTTACGCAAATTAGGATACAACCTGTACCGAATTTAAATTATCTACCCAGAATTCCCAACAAGTTTTAGAGAATTTTATATAGAAAGTAATTATATTTACCTCAAGTATATATTATTAGTATACACACAAAAATCATGAATCATTTCATAGTACAATCAGCACTATAGATACATTTAATTTCAATCAGGATTTTTAAAAGATAAGCATAATTGAGCTATATATTATTAGATTAGTCCCAAGCGTTATCAAAAAGAAGAATCTAAGAAAAAAGAAAGTCTAAGAAAATCCACTCATTAGGAGCAGTTAACTTTTGCATATTTTTTCCATGAAATGTAAAATCTTGTAACACGTCATTACAAAACATGACTAAGATTTATAAACAAAAATTACAAAAATTTTTTTGACCCAAAAGAAAATTGTGAGATTTTACTTATTTAATTCTAAAGTTCTGTCTTAGAACCCCACGAACACTAACAGGCGAATAATCGCTTAAGTGTGTGAACAAAACACTAAGACTTAAAAAGGGTTCACTATCCTTTATTTTTCAGAATATTTACAATCAGTCCCTACTTGGAACTTTACACAAAGCCTCCAATCGGGCTTGAACTTAAATAATAATGAATTTAAACTAAACTAAACTAGCTTAACTAAGTTATCTGAAAGGTTTAGCCGCACCTATCAGCAATCTAAATAGTTGGCTCCTAAGTATTAATTACATCGGCGAAACAAGCAAGGGCCTAACGTATGACCGAGCGTAGTAACTAAGAGAGAACGTAGCCAAAGGCAAACGTACGCTAGTCAGAAAATTAGACTCTCTCTCTAGAAGTCGGTGAAACCTCGACTTATTTGCATTTACTGCGTTTCTGAAATTACATTCTGGCAGGAAATTGTAAGCTGAAATTAGAATAAGATAGGGAAGATACGAAATTTAAAATAACTGTTAATAAACTTAGGATAGACGTTACAAAAAAGAATTTAAAAACCTGGTATTTCTTTCTTTTCAAAAAGTACTATTCAATAAATCTTTAAACAAATCAATTCCTTCACCTACATACAAACTTTGAACATAAGTCAGTACATCATTCATATTAATAATATCAAAAAAGTCATCAGTAACAATTAGTTTACTAAAATTTATGTTACATTCATTTTGACCAATAAAGTCGTTTGCTACTTTAGTCCAATTAATTGTAAACAAAGCTTGATAAAAATATTTTTTTCATTTTTCGGCGCGGTTTGTTGATAAGCATTCATGACCTAGCTGATTGTTATAACCTACTTGGCAACCAAAACACACAAAAAGTTCTGTAATTTTTTGAAAAATAAATTTCTCAATGCACTTGCACAAATCCATTTGGACGGTCTGGATCACCAGCACCAGTCTGGATCACCAGCATAGGTCTGGATCACCAGCAGACACGTTATAAATGTATACCACCATCCAACTGCTTTCTCACAAAAAGTTAAGAGATTTAAAATAACAGTTCCTCTCATAACGGCACATATTTCGCTATATTTTGAGTCAAGTTTAAATAAATGTTCTTTTCTCAACAGAACATGTTCCGGTACGAATTCCAGTGTAAAATCTTTTCTTTGAAACAATCTTTGGAGTGACATAATTATTTCGCAATTGACATTTTATTTCGAAAGACACACATCTTTTTTTACAATCGATACACTGTCAGACCCTTCAAAGGAAGCAAATGTATTTGCATGATCGCAGAATTCTTTCCAAATTAGTGGAGACAAGGAAACTCCATCTTTGGTAAGATGTAACACATTATTGTCATCCCTCTCATAGTTCCGCACGTAACACTAGTCAAACCTAAGAAAGACGATACAATCACAAAAATATCCCCTCCGAGGTGAAGCATATTCTTTTCTAAAGAATCAGACTTCAGCAAAGTTTCATCATTTGAAACAGCGTGAAACACTTTTGATGATAAAATTGAATTTGCATGCCGACTCAGCGAGTCGTCCTGGCGTATCTCGAGTATCTCATCTTCTAAACGTGCTTTCTTTCTTTTAGATCTTTTTATTCATACACGGTCTTGGGGTTATAAGATTAAATATGCCACCGTAATAATTAAAGGCCATTTCATCAGACGAACGCTTCACATGCGGAAGTAAAATTTTTCTGAACGTCAGACTTATTCGAGTAGTCTTCCTTTCGGGCTCGGATGGGATACTGTGTTTCCAGAATACATTCGCAGGGGGGGTTCATCACTAGAAGCGATCCGTGTTCCCGACTTAGAATGTGAATCATAATTCTCCCTCGTAAAACGCATCACTCGCGTCGAACCGTAACTCAGTGTGGAAATGCAGCACGAAGGGGCAGCTTTCAACGTCTCTGTTCGCAAAGATCTTGGCTTTTCCGTTAGGGTATTTGTTGAGCAGAACGTAATTATATTTTTCGTGGATGAGTTCTTCAACTTCACTTTTAATTTGCTGTAGCGTAGGAGTCCAGGGCTGGGCGGCGGCCGACGTCCCCGAAAAACTGTAGGTGAGTCCATCATCATCCCCGAAGTCGCAGCAAAGTCGAGGAGGTACGTATTGCCGTCCGTAAATATTCAGGTTTAAGGGCTGGAAGGGAGAAGTACACAATTCCGTAAAAATGGAATCTGCTTTTTCTTTGCCATGAAAATCTTTAAAATAGGACAGTATTAAATGATTATCAAATTTGTTTTCAGTCATAGTGAGTATGCTAAGAGTTAAGAGTGACTGCCTCGAAGTACAATTGTCTAAGATTTTCAATGAAATGAGAAAACTACCTTCCTACACCCGCGGAGAAACTTCTTCCTTTGTCTGAAAAACGTTGATAAGATAAGAGGTCATGACATCAATTTTTCAGCGTTTTGATCGGTTGTTATGTGCAAGAGGTTCTTTTCTTGTCCCGCCATCTTGGTTTTCCCTGAGTTCTTCATTTTCGAATAAAAGCATGCACAGAAGTGATATAGGTGATATCATCCACTGCAAAGCAAAACCTTCAATACGTTCTTCAGATTTTGGAAAGTAAGGTGATTCAGTAGAACGTGTAAATATTCTTCTAATTCCAAGCTTATTTCGGAATGACATAGTCTATAAGACGTAAATTTACAGGTAGAGAAATAGTGAAGGTTAACTATCCTGGAAAGTCCGGACTTTAATTATACAAAATTAATTAAACTGCAGTTTCATATCAAGCATGATTCGAGTAAATGAAATGTGGCAACAAACTCCACGAATTTAAGTGGGCACCTGATCTTCGCTCTTACAAAAGTTTTTAGTAGAACTGTAACGTATTCAATGGCAGATTACCCATTATCCCTATTGGTATAGGTCTGTGTATGAAACACTGCACGCATTCATGTACTATTTTTCTAGCAAGCTTCCTGCCGCTGATGGGCCAAAACTTTTGTCTAACAATATTCAATAGGGCTTCTGGTCCAAGGTGCAAATATTTCAGATGATAATAGTACATGATCAAATAAGTCAGTCTAAGTCTGTCAGGACTGAGTGTTCAGTGCATACTCTTGGCGAACAGATTCGTGAAATACTTTAAGTCCTGATCTTGAACAGGAAGCTGAATGCAGCTATGTTCTGTGGTAGAAAACTGTGGTTAAGTGGTAGAACTACACGTAAGAAGGATTTAAAATCCTCTTTTATTAAACCACAATTATATACAGCCACTTCCCAACTCGGGAGGGATACAGAAAATAATGACCTCACTTGGATCTAAACTGAACAATCAAATAATTTAAACTAAATTTAAATAGAAATTAAGTAGTCGTTGCTCACAGAGCTATAAACGCGAGATTGCCCTCTATGCTAAATGGTGCGTAGCAAGGTTTAACTAATACTAACGCACTTAGATTTACTTCGATAAGTAATAGAATAACAGCGCTAAGGCTTAGAATTTAAATACTAATTGGTCAAGCGAACGTCGAACAGAGCAGCCGTGATCTGAGACTAAAAGCTCTCTCACACTGAGAGGTTCCTACCTATCGCTTAAATAGAAACTTAGCTCCACTTCAAATTAGCATAAAGCTGAAACGCGCGCTTATTCTAACGGGAAGTTGAAATAAGAACAGATAGGAAAGGCAAATTAAAATAAAACTTTGTTAGTTTAAACTAAAACCTTACAAGTCTAGCTGGCAAAATGATTGGATATTTACAATTATAACTTACCCGAGATTGTGCAAGTCTGCTACCGACGCTTAAGATTAAATAATTATCGAAGAATGGATTTAATGATCTAAGCTTGCTCCTAAGAGATATTTAGTCATCCCTCTTAAGTGACTGAATATCAGAATAAAACTCACCTTTCTGCACTTCCGTAAGCAATGTTAGCTCGACCTTTTCCCATTCGTCTAAGGATATAGGCCCTAAAACCCTTTTCTTATTCCTCTCGATTCTGAAGAACCTAAAATTGAAACTATAAATTTTGATTAATTTCATATCATTATTTCTCTGATTTAAGAGAGAGGCTAAACTAGAATTATTTTCTAATATTTCAAAATTACTACGAGCATCGCCAGCCAAGACAGAGTTCCCGCTACCAGGTACTGCTTTGTGAGAGAAACGAGCAATGCAAAACCAAGATCTGCTCACCCCCACGTGGGGAAGCCACCCGCAACTTGGTGACGGGCCCCTTTGTAGCTTCGCGTGCAGAGAACGTTGCCGTCTTTCTACCGTGCTGAGGTGGACTCTCGGAGGGGTAATAGTAAGTAACAGCAAGACGAGGTTGCCAGAAGCTGTAACTCTAAACATATGCCCCGCTGGTTGAATATCTGACCCGCTTCGTGACTTTGTGGGAACGAAGTGCCTTTTCCAAATGTCACTGAATCTGACTTGTTAACTGTTTAAATTTGAACAACAAACACTCGTAGTTGTAATGAATAATTCTTATTTTCTACAGTTTCTTATCCCCTTTTAAAACATTTTACTCTTACTTCCATCATTTTTTGTTGTTGCTGTTTAATTAATGGCGCAGCGATACGGATTAATAAGTACAAGCAATGGACTGTATTAAGATTTTATTCTCAAGCCAAAAAATTGCGTAACGAATTCAGCTAAAAATAAACATCTACTCTCGACTCCAAAGTACAAGTAGTCTCGTGATTGAATTAATAACTCTGCGTTCGTAATAGCAGCGTCATCTACTAACTTAAATTTAATAATAATATACCGCGCCCCTTGAAGCACTCCAAGAGCTCCAAAGGAAAATACAAGATAACCTGAAAAATTGCAAGAAAATATTCGTGACAAAGTATAAAAGAAAAGTTGTACACAATCAAACTTAACAATGTTAAAAAGTCTAATGTTCTAAAGAGTTCAAAGTTCATGGTGTTTGACAGGCAAAGGACAGAGGTTAACAATAGGTCTTTTAATTTCTCCATTGGCAGTTCGAATATCCGCAACTCGAACTTTGTTATCTTATCCGGGATATACACGAATTATTCTGCCCAATTTCCTCTGAAGAAGGGGTATGTTTTCTTCCTTAATCAGGACTAAGTCGTTGACAGACATATTTTCGTGAGATTTCTTCCACTTATTTCGATGTTGTAACTCAGACAGATATTCACGACTCTACTTTTTTCAAAAATTTTGGAAAATTAGTAGTCTTAATTTCCATCGATCAACAATATTTTTCGGTACAGGCCTCAACCTGTGTTACTAAGGTTGTGAATTCGGAATAGGTCAAGATTGCTGCTCTCATAGATCATCGAAGATGATATTTTATAGATTTTAGTGAAGATTCCCAAAATCCTCCAAAATGTGGTGCGGCTGGAGGAATGAAATTCCACTTAACATTTTCTGAAGTCAGGAAAGAATGGAGATGTTCATTTTTCTGACATAAAAAGGAAGCCTTACGTATTTCCTCGCTAGCACCCTTGAAGTTCGCCGCACAGTTACTAAATATTTCCTTTGGTTTTCCTCTCCTGGCTATGAACCGTTTTAATGCTTCCACACAAGCCTTAGAAGAAAGATCTTCGACGATTTCAAGACGAACTGCTCGCGTGGTGAAACAAACAGAAATGCAAACATAACACTTTAAAGCCCTTTGTCCACTGCCTGCTCAGTGTTTTATCATGAATGGGCCGGCAAAATCCATCCCCACTCGAAAAAAGGCTCGTGAAGCTGTAACTCTAGACGATGGTAGGTCAGCCATTATTTGGTTTGCAACTTGGGCACGATGTCTACAGCAAACAACACAATTCTTAATAGTTTTTCTTACTTCAGATCTAGCAGCGACAATCCAAAACCTTTGTCTTATTATAAAAAGTAAAAGTATAGGAGGTGCATGTAAATACATTTCGTGATAATGTCTAATGATGAGCTTCGATATGAAATGTTTTCGAGGAATGAGCATAGGATGTCTTTGATTTTCCAAAATATTTGAATTCCTTAATCTCCCTCCAACACGAATAATTTCTTCTTCATCGAGGAATGGACTTAAAGAAAGTATTCGGCTGTTCGATTTCACAGATTTTCTACTCTTTAAGCTTGATACTTCGCCAGAAATTCACAACGTTGCAAAATTCTTATTATCGTAAAATTCGCATTATTAAGTTCTTCACTGACAAGAAATCCTGTTTTCTTAGAAGTGTGCTTCAAACAATTGTTGATAAATCGTAAACAATAAGCAACGTTACGGCATAATTTTATCTAAGATCAAAATTTGCAAAGAAAAGAGTCATCATCAATTTTAAGTAAATTAGAAATAATACATTTTCTTTCTTCCTTGGCTACTTCTTGACTGTCCATTTCCACTTGTTCATCCAATACAGATTCCGGATTAAAATTCTGCAACCAGGAATGTCCATTGAACCATTGATCACATTCAATCAATTCATTAGGTTGTAATCCTCTAGTACCATAATCAGCAGGATTATTTTTTCCTTTAACGTGATTGCAATTCACCTCAGGAATAGCAGTTTGAATTTTCGACACACGATTGGCTACGAAAGGAAGCCATCTCCGTTATTCAGATGCAATCCAAAATAAAGTGATAGTAGAATCTGACCATGCAATAGAATTATGAGCAGGAACATTCAAGCATTTCATCGTTGAGTAGATTTGCTAGCAATAATGCAGAACATAGTTCTAGTCGTGGTAAAGATTGCGCTTTAAGTGGCGCAACTCTTGTTTTTGCACATATCAATGATACCTTACTTTCTTCTTCAGAAAACGATTTGGCATAAATAACTGCACAATACGCCTTCTCAGATGGATCACAAAAGGCATGTAACTCTATCTTGCAATGATTATCAATTAAATTCATTCTAGTAATTTTTAAATTACTAAGCGAATTTAATTCTCCCTGAAAACGAATCCAAATGGTCGATCGTTGTGGATTAACAGTTTTCCAATCTAACTTGTCACTTCACAAATCTCGAAGAAATATTTTTGCGGAAATAATAACTGGGGCTAACCAGCCTAAGGGGTCAAAGAGTCTGGGAACTTCTGACAGCACATTCCGTTTAGTGACAACTGAAATTACAGAAGGTAGAATGTTAAAATTAAATGTGTCACTTTGGGGATGCCAGTTTATTCGTGGTATTCCTTCTAATACATCAGGCATGTTAGATGGCCATTTCCGAAGCATGAAGCCTCCTCTACGGATAAGATTATTTATGTCAGTATCATATTTTTGGCAGCAGTTCTTTTTGCAGCACCTGTTAAAAGATCATCCAGATAAAATTCAGATTTGATAACTTCCGAAGCGGAAAATCCCTTTGTTCGTCTAAAGCTAACTCAAGAAGAGAATGGGTTGATAAGAAAGGTGCATGGGAAATTCCTTATGTCACCTTAGTAGTCGATGTTCTTGAACTGGTTCATTCACATGATTTCTCCAAAGAATAAGCTAAAAATTCGTATCTTCTTGATGCACACGAACTTGTCTATACATTTTTTCTATATCGGTACAGATAACAACAGCATATGTTCTAAATCAGATGAGAATGTCAAACAACTCTGGTTGAATTCTAGGACCAGAAAGGTAGCAAGTCATTAAGGGAATATCCACTGGATGTTTTTGCGTCAAATACAATCCCTAATTTAGTGCTAGTGCTTGATGGTTTAAATACTGGATGGGGAGGTACATAATAGACTATTTTAGGGACAGGTTGAGAATCAGGTATGACTTCCATATGTTGCAAATACAAATATTCATCAAGAAACCCCTTATATAAGTTATACAGTTCAGGTTTTCTCACTAATCTATTTTCCAAAAGCAAAAATCTTCTCAAAGCTAATTCCCTTGAATCTCCTAATTCTGATGGAGATTTATTGAATGGTAATCTTACTACATATCTACCTATGTTGTCTCTGTTATGAGAAGTTTTAAAATGTTCCTCACACTTTACCTGGGATTTTGACAGAACAGTTTCTTCCGGAACTGTTTCGAAAGTCCAAAATTTCTTAACTAATTCATCAGTAGTTAACTCTAAATTATTTAATGATATTATTTAATGATGTTGATGGCGAACTAGCACACTTATTTTGCAAATGGAATCAATCGAACTACAAGAGAGCTTTCTTCTGAAAACCAGTTCAAGGATATTACACTAATTGACTTTTATAAAAAAACGATTTCCCATATGATAAGTTCCCAAAGCTGACTGTTTTTGCCCAGAGAAACATGATGCCATTTGGTAGCACGTATAAATGAGAGCAAATTCTTTCAAGAATGAAGTTCGTGAATCCAAGACAAACATGCGAATTACTGACGCGTACTTGGAAAACCTGCTAACAGTTCCAACGTACGCAATATTCCCGAATATTGACCATCTTGTGTCAGCCATGAAATCGCATTCGTAGCATTAATTTTTTTATTATTATTATTTAAGAATATTATTATATTCCTTATTTCTTTACTTTTATAGATTTGATGATAGAAATTTATTATAAGTAATAAAGATATTAAGCTAATTAAGATGTGTTAATTTTTTTATATATTCATATGAATAAATTATAAAGTACTCCAGCCCGCATAATAATTTTAATTTGTAATCGAGCCCCCAGTCTTGTCAAAATTTCACGTGCCTGTGGAACACTATATGGTCCGAGGTTCGAGTCCCGGCGAACGGGCTGGCTGCATTGGCGTTTTCGTGGTTTTCCCCGTGTGCAACATGTTAATGCGAGCCAGTTTCCCTTAGAAAATCCTCCACGAAGGTATCGCTCCCTTCCATGTAGTGCCTTAAGGCGGGATATGTAAATAATAATAATAATATAGATTTAATCAGAAATCTCAGTGATATGAAATAAATGTATTGCCACATAGTACAAAAAGCAATATATGCTGCTGGTCATTAAAGTTGCACAGCAGAAAGGTTTAGCTTCTTTATGGCAAAGCACACTAGAACTATCTGCCTAAGGAGATGTATGCCTTCGTGGAGGACGTTCGAAGGGAAACTGGCTGTTGTACACGTTGCACGTAGGAAAATCTCGAAAACGTCCAGACTGTTCGCCTGAATTTGAACCCAGTTCGCAGCTACCAGTATTGAGAGATTTTACCTCAAGGCCACTGGTGGGCCATATACAGCAAAGGTCTGGAAAAATTGATCCGCGGACAGAATGTGAGCCTTTGAAATGCTTGATCCGTCCGGTTATGAAATCCTGTGCAACGACATTTTCTTCTTGTTTTTTGAAATTGTGTACGCGAATTAACAAGATGAGTAACACCAGCGCACATTTGTTATTATAGTGTATATGTTTAAATTGTTGACTTGCATGCGCCGCCGTCGTGACTCACTGTTCATCGTCTCGGGGCTTATTTAACGTGGGAAAAACTGAAATAAAGGGCATGAAATGCTAATATAAATTGCAATTTTTAAAAATTTCTTTTAGGAAATGAACGTTTCTTCCCCCATGGCGTCCTGGGAAACAACAGAGGCACCTCAAATGATCATCACACAAACACCATCGCACCCAGCGACTGCCCTGCCTGCATGATGCACTGAAAAAGAACTTTTTGGTGCGTGGTTAAAAATATTTGCCCACCTATGATATACTACGTAATACAAAGAGGATATGATTCAATTTGTTGGTGGTTTCGAGTACAAACCGTGAAAAATGCAGTACACAGAGCTACCTCCTCTAGCAGCAGTACCGACTATATTCTGGCTGGGCATTCAGTCGAACTGATCTTAGATGACAAATACGAGTACTTCATGAGGCTTCAACTGTATGCCAGAGCTTATCAATCGAAGTGGCTGGCAAGTGGTGGTGAGCCAGTCTCTTGAAAACCTATGACAGACACATGGCCTATCTGTTTTTAATAGGAGAGAGACCTGGAGAACGTACTGGCCAAGAAAAGGGTTGATCATCTTCTATATCGATGAAGGTAAGGACAATCCGAGCAATATACGGTCCTACATTATCTTGCTGAAAGGTGGCATCACGCATGCCTTGTGAATAAGGCACATTCAGAGCCTTTAAATGTCAGAATGTCCACATTACCGACTGTGCGAACAAGAGGAGACTGGATATGTACCCAATGGCACTCCATACCAGCATACCATGTGCTGGACTCGTATGACGATGGCGATGGTTCTCCTCGGTGACTGTACTCACGGATATGTGAGTCCATCATGATACTGTAAACAAAAGTAGGATTCGTATCTCGCTTTTCACTCCTGTATTCCGCGTCGCTGTTCGTCACACCAGTATTAGCATGCCTGTCTTCGCTGTAACATCAAGGGAACCTGCAACAACTGTCATTGTGCTGACATTTCGTGGAGCTGCAGACATCATCGCATTGTCCAAGCGGACACCACTTGTCTTGCACATGAGTCAAGTTCCTTACTTAAGTTACGTGGCGTGAGTATATGATCCCACAAGACCGACAGCCCAACATGTCCGTTCTCTGAGACGTTAGTGGCCCGGGGCCGCTGATATCCTATACGGCGTTTAGCCCTCCTGGACCATCGATTCAATATTCAATTAACAGGCATGAGATCCAGACCAACACGAGCAAGAATGTCGCCGAAACGATAAACCGCAGTCCCGACAGACAATAATGCAGCTATTGAACTCCTACACCTGCTGGTAGGAATTTCTTTTTCATGTACGAGGCATGAAACGACCTTTATACAAACAATCAAAGTGCGATTTTTAAATGAGAAACTCTCTGTACTATCTTCCCATTTATACACAATGCAGATGCAATTGTCCAGCAGTGTTTTGTGCGAGTGCGCTGGAATGCTAATCACTGTATATCCCAGCATTAATACCCTGCATGCAAATTTAATGTTTGTTGCATTACGCTTTCATGTTGCAGGAATTTAAATTGCTAGCAATGTATTTTTCTTTTGAATTTAACCCAAACTCATCGATGTAACGCGTTGCCACTGTCCGAATTAAAATATTTTTATCTTCGACGTCACAGTATGTTATCATTCGGCAATGCCTAAGAAGTTTAATTGTCTTCTCAAATTTATTCTGCTATTTTTCAGTTGTTTTTAATTACTTGATGAGTCATGAAATTATATTAAATGGATTTATTAAAATTATTATGCTTTTTTTCTCCAACTGTTTTAGATTGCTGGCTGTACAAAAGGTTAGTCATTAAAAAAAAGAAGAAAAGAAAGGTAAGGGAGAAATGTTTTTTTGAGTGAAAATATTGTGCGCCGAGTAAAAAATTATAGCACAGGAAACCTTAGTGGACAAGAGGAAGATTTATTTATTTTCATCTTTAGACAAAATTAAAAGTTCAAAATTCAAAAGTTTATTAATTAAATTTTAAAAAAAGGTAGGTTCTAAAAAAATTTCCTACCATAAGTGAGTGAGTTTTCCTCCTCATTTCTCTGTTAATATGAAGACAACAATAATAACCAAAAGTGATCTCGATTGCAGCAATGTAAAATTAATAAATTACCTTCAAAACGCCTCAGCAATCAAAAAAGAAAGCAATGCAAACTTTGTTCGATAAGAATGAAAACTGCAGTTGCACACACGCACACACACACACACACAAAAAAAAAAAGCATAGAAAGAAATATTCAGAAATACAAGTTTTTTGTTTAACTCCTGCGGTTTATAGTTGGTCAAGGTTGTAACGTTTTATTTATTTTTGATAACCATTTACCTGTTAGCAGTTATTCGCTTTCTTACTTTTCTGATTTTTCATTCGAACATCTATTTAAAAAATATGTAAAACAACTTTCAAGAAAAGAGAAACTCTTGCAGTAATAATGTAATGCTTTGCTCGACTTGTCGCAGTTAGAAACCACTTAGAATTTCAGATTTCGAAGTATTTATTAATTAGAGTTATTGTCCATGAACTTTCCGCATTAGGTTGGAAGTTATTCATTGGTGAACCGTCCTGGCAGATAGCCAGTTTCTAGAGCGTTGCCAATTAACGTTTTTAATTTATATTATAAAGTATAAACTATTAAACTTTTCTATTTAAAAGTAAAAAATTTCTTGATAATTTTTGCTCTGTACTAAAGGAAAATATTGCAAGGAGTTCGAAATAAAAATCTCAAATAAATTCGAAACGTTCCATCGTGTATTCTAAGAAGTGGAGTCCTGAGAAAGTGTTTGCTTATCTATAGACCAGGAAGGGTATTTTAGTCTCTGTTTTTAAATAGTGAAGAATATGTATGCATACATGGTGAAAATGGGGGAAGTTAGGCCCGCCAAATCTCGAACACACGTATTCTTCCATCCGAAATTGTGCAACCCAAAACCCAAATTTTGAATTTTAAATTTTTTAAATTTATTACATATTGTATTGGAATTTAAGGAACTTTTGATAAAAAATCTCGACGATTTAAAAGCAACATTTCGAAAGGAAGGTATTTATGCTTCAGATTTAATTAGAAAACTCTACGGTGTGAAAGAAATGTGTTCCCACAAGGCAAAGCTTAAGATTTTTCTTTCCAGTTTAATCAAGAAATTCAATAATTTAAACGAAATGCGCTCCCACTGCCCGAAATAAAATATTTTTATCTTCCACGTCTCAGTATGTTGCCCTTCTGTTGATTCATTTGATACAAGAAAAACACATCATTTATAAAATGTATCCAGTTACTAATAAAGGATATTTACCGTACCAATAAAATGTGTTTTTAATGCTAAATATTACATATTTCGGCAAAAATTATCTTTATTTTCTCTTATAACTAATCACTTGAGCGGCATAGAATTGTTGCTCCAAGAAGTAGAAAATTTAATGATTTTAATGATGCCAGCTCTACCGCCAGACGGCTTCTGTGATTACCTGCTGGTGCTTCTAAAGGAACATGATTTGATGTATAACAAATTCCTCCAAATGTTACTGTGAAGCCATAGCAAACCGCTTTGAGTTGACACTGAAATCAAACGCTGTGTTGCAGAAATATGTAGAACGCTGTGTTGCGCAAAGTGCGTGATTCACCATTAGATGACTCCATGATACGCATATGGAAATCGTTTAATTACTCTGTGATTGGATGATGTTAATTGTTTTTCATACATTCCCTGAAAAAAAATGGATTACATTGATTGGATATTTCACGGAATATCATTATTTTTGTCCATGCAAAAGTCAATTTGGATATGACTGCAATTTGCTTATTTAACAGAGTATTGTAAATTTCTGTAAATATTGGGTACTCCCTTAATTAATGGGATTTTTTATACTTTTTTATTTTTGAAAATTAAGATAAAATTCTTTTTAATTTAAAATATACTCTCCTTCATTTTCATCTGGTTCTTAAAGTTTACGATGGGATTTTTTTGGAGGGGGCAAGGATATACAGGTTGTCCTTGTCTCTGCAGATTTTCCAGGAAAAGGCTATTCTTTTAGGCTGTAATTTCTGGTTCGGAGTTTCTGGAACCGCTGTGAACACTATATCCCCATACGCTGCACTAAAATTCCTATTAATAATAATTTAATTGAACTTATAGAGTGAAATATGCTGAATATACTCCTCTTTCATTTCTATTATAGCTTTCAAAAAAGAACTCCTAAAATTGTACGGTTCTCTTCAAAATTTGCGCTAAGAATAAGAGTAAAGAAAATTACTGCCAACTTTAATAGCAAGTTGATGCAAGATAATTATCCAGTCCCTATCCAGCTTTCGATGTAATTGAGGAATCGTGTTATATATGGGATAACACAATAATTTAGCGTTTGTTCATTTAAAGTTGCTCAAATAATTTATTGGCATGAATTTTATATAAGTGAATAATTTTAGCGAAATTATATGTGAAATTGTATGCCTTCTGTATAATGTAACATGAAATGCTTGAAAGAGTCGAAACTATACCGGGAAAGTAAGACAGTAATACAGGATTGTCTATTTAACATTGAGTAATTGGTTATCTCTGTGAATTGGCAAGATATCGCCAAGCTGTCGGCGAGAAGTCGCCAAATTTGGCGACATTTTGGTCTAGTCCCTGTATAGCTATAATTGGTATTGTAACTGAATAACTGTAATTGATCACTCCGGACCTTATATCTAACCTTAACCGTATATGCCTCCCTGTAATTTCGAAAAATGGAAGGTACTAGAGATATTTCGGCGGCCGAGGTAAAACTATATAAAACCGGAGAGAGCATCAGCTCTCAATTTCGGTTCAGAGTCGACTACGGAGATCGAGATATCTCCGTATAAGCTTCGCTTTTTAGGTACGCTTTGCATTGTGTTGTGTTTAACGTTTTCAGTACAGTTTGAAACGCAACTACTGATTGTGCTCTGTAACACCGAGAAGAGCTGTAGGAGTATTTTTGTGAAAAGCTCCAGAGTTCTACATCTGTAAAATGTTCTTTTTTGTAATACAAATTTTATTGATCTATCATCGGTTTTGTGTGCATTTAATATATTAAGAACCCTTACGCACAGATTTGTCAAACAATATACATTCTAACTTTCAGAATGTTTTGTTTTCATACTTTAAAATTTTATATATTATAGATCGATTCAGATTATTTAGATTATGGCAAAGCACACGAAGTTTGTCTGCCTAAGAGAAAATACAGTTGACATTTTAAGTAATACTTGCTCGTATTCAAGTTATCCACAGGGAAAACCATGAAAACTCCTCTGCCAGCCAGCTTATTGTTAGGATTTGAATCCGGGTCCGTCTATTAGTGTTCACCAATTTTATTGCTCGGCCGCTAGTGGATCTATTATATATTGTGCAAAATGTGGTCTTACATATTTTAAAAAATGGTTTTGTTTATTTTCCTTTAGGCGGAACAATTTGGGATAAAGAGAAAACCTAAATTCTTGTTGAGTTTCTTATAAACTTTAAGGAATTAAATTACAGAGATAAATTCAAAATAATGCAATTCAACTGCTTATCAAGATAATAATCAAGTTTATAATGGCGTCTAAAATAATCAAAAGACTCTCCTGTTATAAAAAATTTCAACAGAATCTTATAGAGCTCTATAGAAATTCTTATAGAACTTTATAGATAATCGTCTGCAGAAATACGTTTCTATAAAATTCTATTGATTTTTTGAAGCTTTCAGAGAACAGAATTCTATGAAAATGTTTGCTTTGCAAAATCATATAAAATTTTACAAACCCTTTAAGGAATGGAAAATCTTCAAAATTTTCAAACTGTAATCAAGGCAAATTCAAATTTTTAGATTTTCTGTTGTATGTACGTATTATAAAAGAGCAAAAATAACGTTTTTTAAAAAAAATTTTCAGCATTTTTTAAGTGCTGAATCATTTTTGAATGGAAAGTTTTGCCTTTCTTCCTCAAGCTTAGTATTGTTTGGCTTCTAAATTTTTCTAGCACGTTGCATAATTTTTTGCATAGAGCTGCAAAAATTCAAATGCAGAAAAAAATTGAATCTTATGAAAATAAGAAATCAATTGAAATCCTAAATTAGTTAAAAGTTTAAATTTATGCTGTAAAAATTTTAATTCCCGAAAGGATTGCTTTTCATTATTGTTTATGACGTCTGATTAGAGATCCGGTTTCTTAATTTTAATTAAACATAATTTTTATTTAAAATTTATTT
>KK120812.1:254599-281072 GCA_000611955.2 Stegodyphus mimosarum
TATTTAATTTTATTTAAATATTTTTTAATCAAAACGATATTTTAATTTTATTAAAGAAAAAAAATCATCATCTCTTCATGTCGTAGGTTATCAAAATTTCGGTTAAAAATTTCTATTAAAAAATGAAAATTTAATTTATTTTTTTGATTCCGAAAGAAAATCTGTTGATTTTATAATGCTTTTAAATACTCGAAAGCGTTTATAGGATCTTTTGTATGATATTAAAGCAAAGAAGCTTGCTTAGAATTATTTAGAATTATGGACTAGTTTTCTATAAATTGGATCCGGTATTTTCAGTCAAATTCCATTAATAGATTTTATGTATATTATGTACGTGGAACCTTTAGAAACGTTGTGCAAAATTTTATAGAATATTTGAACAAACATCTGTAGAATATCTACACATATATCTACGGAATCTCTATCCATAGCTCTGTAGTAGCTGTTCATAGAATTCTGTGAAAGATCTCTGACTTTATTTATAGAAAATCAGATCAAAATTCTAATTTAATTCTGGATTTTTACAAATTTCAGTGAAACTATAGAGTTACACTTTATCTGGTAATGCTATTTTAGTTTAATAACCCTAACAGACGTGAAAGAATTATTGCTATATCTGAAAACAATGATAACGTCTTGAAGAGATTAAAATAACCTTTTTATTTAAACAGAATTTAGAACACAAGAGCACTTGCTTCTGCTACAATTTCCACTAGTCGAGGTGATTTAAAATAAAATAGCACAGTTCAAATTAAATCAACGTTGAACATTAGTTAAGACTATGCAAGGAATTGCGGCAAAATGTAAATCAGCAGCCAAAGAACTCCGAGACCGAGTTATAAGACATCTGAGTGAGAAATTGAAACAAAGGATACCAAAATTTCAGCTATCAAAAATTATCCGCTACCTAAATACAACGGAAAAATTGGCATCATTTTTGTAGTTTTGCTCCTATTCTAGAACTCTCATTAAAGATTTTGTTCACGTAGCAGAATCCCTGTTAAATTTGAAAAGAGAAAAGGCTAGGCTCATTTGATCGGCAAAAGCAAACGCGGCTTTTGAAAACTTAAACCGGCATTAATCCCTCCACTCGTTTTAAATTTTCTGAAGCGAACGGTAAATTAGAAATCAAACGTATCTGATTTCTCGATAGGAGCCGTGTTGATGCAAGACAGACAGCCAGTAGCATATCTTAGCAAAGCTCTTAATCCGACTCAAAAAAATTATACCGCTACCGAGAGAGAAACATTAGCAGCCCTGTTGACCGTGAAAAGATTTTGAGTTTATTTTAGGAAAGAAACTGTTACCTTATTACGGATCATATGATATCATTTTACGATTGTATTCAAGGAAGAATTTCTCTCCCATATTCATAACATGGGCTCTTAAATTAAAAGAATCCAGTCTTATAATTAAACATATTTCCGGGAAAGGAAATCTTGTAGCGGATGTAATATCCCGAATTAATTTTATAATGAGGGGAAAGAAATGAAATGTGTCACGTTAACTTCTAAAATTTTAGATTCACGATAAACAACTATTTCAGAACTGGAAGGAGCCCCGGTGTGCTTAGAAAATTCCGATTATTTTCAATACCCTGATGTAACAAGAATTAGGGACAGGGCTAAAAGTTGCGAAATTATTGATAATCTTTTGTTCTACTCTAAGACAACAAGTAAAAATAATGAATTAAGACCGGTCATCCCGGAGAGTTTAAGACAAAGAATTTTAAAGGAATTGCATGATGCGTCAATGTCAGGCCATTTCAGAATAAGAAAAACTGCCCAGAGAGTAAGGAAAACTATTTATTTCCCGTAGGACTAAACTCATGACAGGCCTTCAAATTGCGAAATTATTGGTAATCTTTTGTTCTATACAAATACAACAAATATTAATAATGGATTAAGCTCGGTACTTCCAATGAGTTTAGGATTAAGTATTTTACATGAACTGCATGGTGCTCTAAGGTAAGGGAACATCGGAATAAGAACAACGGTTTATTTTCGGAAGCTACAGAAATATGTAACGCAATATGTCAAGCCCTGTAACATTTGTCAGTTAATTAACGATATTAACTGTAGCCTAACGACCACTTAAGTTTCATTTCTTATGAAATACTAGGAATTAACCTGTTAAGTTCCTACCCACAAAGTAGAAAAATTAATACTCGTGATCATTGATCATTTTTCGAAGTAAAAATTATTTCTCTCAAAAGAGACCAGCGAAAATTTTGCCGATTCCTTTTCAAATAAATTTATGCTAAAATGCGGAGCTTCGCTACAAATAATCTCAGAGAACGGTAAGCAACTCGTAAGTTAAATTTTTGAGTAAATATGTGCGAGTCTTGAGACGAAAGATTTTAAAATCGTCTCTTATCAACCGTAGTTGAATATTTCGGAACAGGTGAGTATAAATATAATTAAAATTATCTTCAGCTATGTCAGAAATTACCACTATCGCTAGCATTGCTGCGTCAATGCACTGGCCTATGCGTTAAGAACGGTTAAACACTACATGACTGGGGAGAAACATAATTATTTCTTGGCAAAAACTTGATTCGCCTCTTGATATTTTTGATAAATTTTAAAAAATTCAGCATTCCCTTTCTACCAGAAGAAAAGATGGGGAAATTGTAATTGAGAGAATAATTGAAAGGACAAAATTGTAGATGTGTAAAAGCAAATGTACATGAGCTTAGACATTATTATGAACTGGCTGATATGCGACTGTTACGAGAGGTGTAGCGGGAATCACGTAGCTTAGGTAATGAAGAGCTATCAAGGAATGAGGTGGATTCGGCGCCTAAGTGCATTACACAAGATTCTCAAGGGAAAAGAAAGAATTTCGGGAAATGTGGAAAAGAAAAGAAAAGGCCAAGATTCGAGGAGGAGATCAAACTGAAAATCTGCAGAGAACAGGGTACCAACAAGGAATTTATCCAAGGGTCAAAGAAAAATTCAAAGATTCCTGAGATGTAATGTAATATAAGGGTGTGCTGCAACTTTCCTGGTCGATAATAATCGGCCTCATAGTTAACGCAGCACAGCCAACACATAGAAACAAAAATACAGTTAAAAGATTAAAACACAGATTAAAACAGAAATACAATCAAAAGCATCAAACCAAAATTCCCAGTATTGCTCTATTGCCATTTATAAAGTTCATCAATTCCTTTTTAAATCTAAATTTTTTATAGCGGTAGTAGAATTCCTTTATGCTACCATGTTTTTTCTTAACATATCGCGATAATATGCAGTCTTCGGCGAAATGTCGTGCATTGCTTTCAGCACTTCAAAAACTACCTAAATTATTATTCCCGGCGTACCTTTTTTGGTACGCCGGGAAGCGGCGTGTGCAGTAATTATTTGATTGTAATCAAAATCACATATCATTCTCATATTTTTAGAAACTTCAAAGTTCAACGAATAATCTTTCCTTTTCGCCGAAATGCTGCATTTATCTTTACAGCAATCATAATAGAAATCCTTGATTTTATTAATAACAATTCTTTTTGATGCCTGAATATCGAACGCATTCCCGGCATTACCCAGAGCAGCCTCTTTGGCCGGCATGTCGGCCCTCTCATTGCATATAACACCAATATGCGCTTTCATCTAGTTCATTTTCACTTCATGTAATTTTCTCAGCTTTTACAAGCAGATCTTTTATATATGAGATCAAAATATTGCTGTTATCAACATCTGCTATTGCTTCCAAACCAGATAATGAGTCTGTATATATATTAATATATGTTTTTACGGTCAAGTTTTCATCAATCAATTTAAGAGCAAATATGATATCAGCCAGTTCGGCTTGAAAAACCGAATTGTAAGGTTAAAGTATAATTTTGCCATTGTCTGTTTCTATACCAAACAAATAAGCCACATATGCTGCGCCAATTCTATTTTCATAATCCGAACCTTCAGTAAATATGTTCAGTTCTCGCATACAAACATTTGTTCTTCGATATTCCACTGCTTCTCTTAATGCAGGATGTATACTGTTAACATTAAACGCAGAAAAACATATATTATATGCAGGTTAAATCAGGTCCGGACACCCAGGCAGCTTGCATAGACTAATATACGCTCATACATTATACGCAGGTTACAGGTTTTGGAGGCCGGGGACGCCTGGTATCTAATATAGGTAAACAGGCGTATGTCCCACGCCCTCCCCTATCTAGCGGTAACAACTCCCTGGAGCCCTAAGATGCTGCGTCGGGAGTTTGTTGAGACATGAAAAAGGCTGTACATGGGCAAACAAGGGGCTCGTGTTTTGTTTTACAGATTTTGGAGAGACTGACTGAACAGATATGGCAAGGAAACAAAAATGTTGCAGAATACTAAAAACATATATTATATGCAGCAAAACTTTCGTAAGTAATAAAATCAACATTTTATGAACTTAATTTAAATTTATCATAGTAAAAAGAATAAAATATCGAGAGGAAGCGGCATATCGGCCAATATGCAAACGACTTCCATCGAGACTGAAAGCGTCTGGTCAGAAGCAGCAGCCAGGGGCGTTGTATTGTATGTAATTTATTTCTGATTCGTTGCATGTCCGCGGCCTTCGAACTCCACCCCCAATACCATATAATATAATGGGAGTAATAACTGTTTTGTAAATTAATCTAATAATGTTACTTTTCAGTACTTTACACATTTAATTCTAACACCTTCATATTTTGCTTGTGGTGCTCTAGTTTTTTTTCTTTCCCCTTCATCGTCCTTTGCGTAATACAACAAAATAGTTTTTTGTAAATTTAACCTCAGCTTTTCTTTTCCAATCCACTTTCTTAAATCTTCTGCAGCAAATGAAAACAGTTTCTCTAATTTCGAAAAAGACTTTTCACGATCACATATAAAAAGTCATCAGCATAACATAACATCCTTACACCATTTAGGCACTCTTTCTTTAACAATCCGTACATTACGGTGTTTCAGAGTAACGGAACACTGCAAGAACCCTTGTGGGCATCCTTTGTAAACCATTCTTTCAATACAAAAAATATAATAAGTCTATAAATATTTTTAGATATCCCAGACTCTACAAGGGTGGAGAGCAAAGATATCCATCTAATAGAATCAAAGGTGCCAGAGATATCGAATATCACAGTCACATGGAATTCAGATTTTTGCGAACTAATAATATTGACAAGATCATAAAGAGCAATTTTCGTGGAACGGCCTGCTGTAAATCTAATATTTTCATTGGCAAACACAACAGCAGATATATCACCGTTCATCATGACCGCTCTCCAACCCTTTTCCAAATAGGAAAATTTATTTTCAAGAAGATATGGTTCCTACGCAGTTATCAAATCCTAAGTCTTTCCCAATAATTTCTTTATACTTGACAGCTGGAGTGCCGCAACTAAACAGTGACTGAGATGGATATTTAACAGCTTAGTTTTAATTCCTGAGATGTGTCAACCACCCGAATGCTAAATAACGGGGCTGGGAAGGATGGCAAAACGAGAACGATAAACAAAGCCAACAAGGAAGATGCAGCAACGGGAAATAACCGGTCAGCCAAGCCGAAATCTACGCTTCAAGACGACGCTTGAGGAGGAACCAATTCAATGCTGAAAATTCAAGAGCAGCAGTGAGACGAAACCAGAGACGGCATATCGTCTACCGGAGAGGAACGTAGCACAGAAACGGCTAGATCCCACAGAATTTCGGCCCACCAGCGTCCGAGCGGTGAAGTCGCTGGACACTGGTAATTCGGTCCAAGGTTCGAATCCCGCGAAGGGGCTGACTGCATGGGCGTTTTCGTGATTTGCCCCAAATGTTACGTGTATACGAGCCAGTTTCCCTCAGAAAATTCTCCACAAAAGGCATCCCTCAGATAGCCCTCGAGCCTTTGCCGTAATCACAGAACCAAACGAACCCCCTGAATTTCTGCAAAAACCAGCGAATGTCCGCAAGAATGGAGGATCGTGCACAGAAGCGGAAGGCCCCGCAGCATAAGGAAGAAAGTTAGCAGCTGCACATAAGGTTAAGGATCCGTCAGAGAAGCGCATTTCCAATTTGGGCGAAGTTCCTCGACAAACGCGTGAGAAAATTCCACAAAAGCAAAAGATAGGTGAAATTTTTCTTATTTCTTTCAGTTTATTTTATGTAATCGTGCAGAAGTTTCTAATATATGTCGAGTTTTTTCCTCAAGCGAAGATAGCTTTGTTTTGGTCAGCAAAGAAGCTTTCCAGTTTATTGTATGTCACTACGGTTAGTTAATATTATGTTTGCGTGTTAAATACGATTGTTTTACTTTAGTCCGAAAGAATGCAATGAGTAGAAAACTTTCGTGCTATTGCTAAGCAAATAATAGCAACTACTGTGCATATTATGTAAAGTTTAAACTAAGTAATCTTTTAAATTGTAGTATGTTAAATGAACTTCAATGTCTTATATTCATGAATCCTGTTAATTGTGTCCTAAAAATTACCGTGTTCTGATGATGGTCATTGTAAATATAAAGTTAGCAAATGTTATTAAATTGATTTAAGGTAAAAGTTATTAAACTGATTTAACGTAGTATAATTGAGCTTATTTAAGAGTTAGATTCTCCAGCCAACACTTATAAAGTTAAATGAAATTTAAGCTTAGGGCATTAGATATAGATTATTGAAATAGAGTGGCTTTCAAGTCTGATGTTTCTAAGCTATTATTGCACACCCATACGCACTTATTCATGCATCACAAATGCTGGAGGACGGGGTGAGAAAATTGAATTTAGAAAAACGTACAAAGTGTTAAATGTTTTGTGAACCTGTGAATGGTAGCCTGAAACGTTGCAGCTTAAATATTTCTATGGCTAAACTATTTTTCCATCCAGGTTCATAGAAGAAGAGGTAACGTGAAAGACTCTGATATCAAATTTTTCGAAAACCAAAGCTTGGATAAGTGAATTTAAATTTAAAGATTTAGTTAAGTGATTGTAAATGTAGGCTCATCTCAGAATTTCAAATCTTAGCCGGGGTCATAAAAGAAATTCATTTGCAACTATTTAAATTCTGCTGGGGAAAGACGTGAGCTTCTTTTGTTAATTAGTTAATTAACCTGTTATTGTGATTTTGATACTGTAAAGTCTTCTTTCTGTATTTCTCACTAGAATGCAAATTAGATTTGAGAATATTTAAGCTGAGAGTTTCGAATATTAAAAAGAAAGAGCATAGGGCATTTGCATCTGCTGTTAGTTTTTTGCAAGTTTTATCTAAAAGTGATATTCCGACGTTCTCATTTTCTCCAGCCGAAGCTTATGCGCTGGTGCAACAACTGAGATTGCTTATTTCTTATTTTATGGAATGAGTAGTCTTGGACTATGTTACCCGAGTTAGAATTTAATTCTCTGTTATTGTTTAATTCAAAACAGGCACGTGTGGCTGTTTGTCTGTAGCGCAGTTTGTTCAGTTCAGATTAAACAGAAAGGTTATTTTTAAAACCATCTTTAGTATTTTGTAACTACTTGAGTATAGCCACAACTCTGTATCTTGCCTAATAGGATATGCAAGATTTAACTTTAGTGCCCAAATCAATAGCAACTCTTAATATAATGGATGCCTCCCACACGGGAAAGTGGTTAGTGACACTGACTGCCGTACCGAAGGTCGCGGGCTCGAATCCTGGAGAAGGCATTAGGTATAAACTGCCTGCCCCTTCCCAGGAGATAACGGTGGCCTTCTTATTAGGTGCCTCCATAGTAAAGTGACCACCGCTTCCACTCTTAGTAGTGGTTAATGCCTATTACGGGTAGTGCTTGACATTAGAAATAATAATATAACGGGCAATCGGCAAGACAGAAATTCTTCGTCAACAAGAAAACAAGGGAAATACGTCTGCCGTTCGCAAACTTTATGGTAACAACAATAACAAGATATTGGCATTTCCCTTTCCTCCTAAGTGAATGGCACTAAAGGTCCACACTCCCGCAGAACTGGGCAGGAGTTCAACCCCTTTCTCAGAGCCTTGGAGGGATCCGCGCAACGCACCTGGATTCCAGGGCGTCATAGAGGGACCTTACTCAGCAAACCTGGGACGCTACCCCCCGGGCTACTAGAGCCTAGGTTCGTAATTTGTATACCCCCGTGGCCGACACTGCCTAGTTACAGATCCTAGGCAGTAGCTTCGCAGAGTTCTCTACGTCAACCCCCGGGGGAGAACTTTACGGCAAACAAAGCTTTATCGTACTAGAATAATGTTATATTTGCAGTTTTCTAATAAAAAAGATGTTCTATTAGGATAACCAAGCTACACATGCAGTCTTAATGTTCGCCTGCATGTTCTCCATTATAAATCCTATCAGACATATATGGAATGAGTTTGAAAAAAGAATAAGGAAACATGACATTTCTTCGAAAGATCTTCTGAAAGCAGTTCTTACGGAGAATAAAATGGAGTATTCTTGTACGAAAACATTAGTTGAATCCATGACAAAGCTCATGAAGAATGTAATTTTAACTAAAGGATATCCAAATAAATATTAAATGTTAAATTATTTTCTTGTTTTTATTAAATGTAAACAGTTTGTTCAAAGTGTCCTAATACTTATGTGAGTTCACTTTCAGAGCCATTTAAATGCACTTTTTTTCGCCAAAAGTTTTGAATAACTTTTTAAAACAAGCAAGTTTAAAAATCGATGATCAATAGTATAAGTGAATTAAAAATACAGTCATTTCGCTAGTATCTAGTAAATGATATTTGTAAATAGACCTGAAAAATACAAATGTTCGGAAGCAAATGTGAGCTATTGTACAATCAAGTAAAAAACAAAGCATGAAAATTTATGGAGAGAACTTTTGAAGCAAAGCGTGGAACTTAACGAGGTTTGTAACACTTTCCAGAATTCTACCCAAACCTCCACGTGCAGTGCAATATTAGCCATGTCCTTGAATTCGATCCACAGATATAACCTTCTTTTTCTCATCAGACGAGTCTCAATTAAAAACGAACTCGTTCTGCAATTTTGTTTTTATCATTACTTTTAGCATTATGACCCAATCAAGCAATTTATGCCGCTTTTTAATGTCTGGTAAGTGGTAAGTATGCGCTTATCGACAGATAAAGAAACAGAAAGGTGCAAAAAAAATATAAAATGCATCATACCGCTTATAGCTACAAGCTCTAATTTCAGTTACAGTTACAGCTGCTATCTCGGGGTGATTTGTTTTAGTAAAGGAAATACATTTCCAGAGAAATGGATTTGGCAAAAAAAAAAAAAAAAAAAAAAAAAAAAAAAAAAAAAAAAAAAAAAAAAAAAAGAGAAACAGTTATTTTTCTTAAATTTTATTTATTTATTTTTGTTTTTTACGTCTTTTTGTGAGAATGAAGCTAATTCGCGCTTGTTACGCTAGTAAAATGAAAGAATCGTTTTGATTACTATCGTTATTCAATGTTAAAAGAATTTAGATGGCATTACAATTAAGTTTAGCTATTTTACATTTAATGTTAGCAATTTTACGTTACAACAAAGCCATCTAATAATTTTTACCATATCAATTTGTTTTTTACGTCTTTTTGTGAGAATGAAGCTAATTCGCGCTTGTTACGCTAGTAAAATGAAAGAATCGTTTTGATTACTATCGTTATTCAATGTTAAAAGAATTTAGATGGCATTACAATTAAGTTTAGCTATTTTACATTTAATGTTAGCAATTTTACGTTACAACAAAGCCATCTAATAATTTTTACCATATCAAAGGTATAAGCTTCAGAATTTTAAGAGAAAAAATTTAAAAACTAAGCTAATTCTTTCAGAACGCCAAGAAAGAGAGAAACCATTTTTCATAAATATACTTATTGATTACGATTAATTATTGTATATTTCTGAAATAAATGAGACATTTAAAAATAAAGATCCTAATTCAATTGGTGAAACAGTTTGGTTGACTCAGGCTTGAAATATTCAATACTCAAGAGCAAACAACTTAATCATAAAACGATTCATTCCAAAATGTTTCATTTCTTTTACCAAAAATGAAAAAAAGAAAAAACTTCTGAAAGCTTTCAGATTTTATATTACACCCAAAGAGGTGTTTTTTTTTTTCATTTACATACACATGCACGTTTCGAGAGCATTTGAACTAAAAATATTTAAAACCAGCATATCATTAGAATTTCCAATAGACAGTCTTGCGTGCTGGAGATAAAAATGTTATATTCTGTACAGTGTTGCCACTGCTTGCTTTGAAATCGTTGAGTTTTTAATCAAAAATAAATTAAAGTTTTGCAAAATATGAAGTAGATAATAAAACGAATTCAAAATTCCAAATTCGGGTTTCCAGGTGCCCATATTCGGATGGAGGACTACGTTATTCAGGATCTGATGGCTCCAGATACCGTTGTTTTTTCACAATGCCAGTAACGTACATTCATCTATGCACATTATTCATTATTTAATTTCTTCAAATATTATACAGGGCGATAATATTTGGCGGCAACAATTTGAAAAGTAATTTAACGTTTCTGGTGATTCGACGCAAAATGCCCTTTCGAGATTAATAGCCCTTCTTTACTAACTCTCCTTTGGGCAAAAAATTTATTAAATTTGAAATAGTTTTCTGGCCTAAATTTCCATCGGAATTTTTTCTGTCGTTTCTTTTTACTGATTAAATAGACATTAAGAAGTCTTAAGACACATCCGGTTTTCTAAAGGAATTTGGTAATGGTCAGACTTAATAAGTTCGTTATTTTAAAGATGAAAATTCCGATATGATTTCAAGCTTCAATTAGCCTAATTCTTTTAGACTATATTTTTCATCTCATAAAAAAACTTCAGATTAAAATAACAAATGTTTCTCAGGCTAAAAGTTTTCCAAAATTTGCCATCGTTTTCCTTGTGAATTGTGAATTTCCTTGTGAATACATCGACAAGTTTGACAATACATTATCGATTTAATTTCTGAAATTCCTGGTTGTCCTTCAGTATGTTTGGAATTAGCGAACAACTACGTAAACAATGAATATATAGCGTATGAAAATGATATTTTAAGAAAAACAATTTAAAATGTTATAGTATTAAATATTGTCGATTATCGCTTGGAATGCTTGCTGCCTTTGCTAAAAGTAAATAAACAATAAAAATTAATGAATAAAATTCCCCAAAATCTCTTGATTTTAAACATATTTTTACGGATTTTGTATTTATTTAGCTATTTTTAGTAGAACTGCAATTAAATTTGTAAGGATTTTAAGTTCACTAACGTTTATTTTATTTTAAAACTTTACTGTCATATCTTATTTTCCACTTCCGGCAGAATTAACGCGTGAATATGTTTATTCAAATTGTACTTGCTAACGCTTAAGTATTTAAGTTGTGGTTTTTTGCCAAGAGTAGAAGGAAGGAAAGAGAGCTCTTTTGCTACGAGTCTTCACGCGAGCTTGCCATCACTTACTGTCCGCCTTTAAGGTCAGATGTTTAACCTTCTTGAAAGTTAAAGACGTATTGTAGTTTTCCGCAGTTTGCGTACTACAGACGTAGTAATTTAAAAAGCCAGTCTTAGTGCTAGTCATCTGTGTAAGATATTTAAAGTTAGCTCTTATTTAAATTTTAGTTAGTTAGTAGTTTTATATTCCTTTACGTTCAGACCACAAGTGGTTGGTCTTTGGATATCCCGAAGTTCGGGAGCGTATGTAAAATCGATAAGCAAATAAAGGGTAATTTGAACCCTCCTTATCTTTGTTGTATCTTTTATACACGCACGAACATAGTTTTTAGTAAGCTTCCTGTTCCTACTCAGGACTCCAGTTATGTATGCAAAATCAACTAAAAACAACAGAAGCCCTGATAAATTGTTTTATTTTCTCGTGCAATGCAGGGCGTGACGAATTGTAAGGGAAGGCTACGCCGAAAAAGTACAAATACAAGAGCGCGTGCATTTAACGTTTAATAAATAAATATCTCGTAATTGCTCTTGCTGTCCAGAAAAATCTAGATTTTACCAGAATATTCTCGTGAATAATAGAGCTTATAAAAGCCGGATTAAAACATTTCAGCTCAGTAGTTGTTGTTGTTGTTTTAAGGGAACTGTATTGGTTACTTAGTGCTGTTATTGATTGTAGCGAATTCGCTGTGAGTTCGAATTAGCTTCTCTGTTTCTAATTGAGTTTCTGTTTAACGTCTGATATTGTACTTATATCTCTGAAGAAATATTTCAGCATCTTGTTTGATTTCTTGCGAAAAGAATAAATTTCATTAACTTTTTATCGACTTGTGCATTCAATCCATTACGAACCCGTACGCACGCAACACGTTTTGGCAGCAGAAGTGGGATTTGGATGCTAGTCACTATAGGGATGGAAGAGCAATTAAGACATCTCGTTCCTACCTTTGCTACATTCCAAGAAAAGACGGAAGGGGAAGTCAACTCAGTAAAAGAAGAGATGAAAGCTGGCCAAGATTCCGTTAAAGAGGAGATGAAAGAGGTTCAAGAAAAGATGGAAGCTGGTCAAGTATCAGTTAAAGAAGAGATGAAAACTGTTAAAGAAGAGATTACCTGTATAATAGAAAATAAATTCCAGTCTATGGAAGGCAGAACAGAGGCTGTTGAAAAAGAGTTAGAGAAATTCATGAAAGAGTTTCTTCTGTCGAAAAAAAAAATTAAAGTGAGAGTTTCTGCTGTGGAGCAAAGAATTGAAGGAAGAATTTCGGCCGTCAAACAGTGAATCGAACAACAAATTGAAGAAAGGTTTCTATCGTCCAAGGACATGTCGAGCAATAAATTGATGACAGGGTTTGAGCAGTTGCGAAAGAAGTTGATAATTTAAAGAAATTCGTAGCGACGGCAGGCAGCAATTCGGGTGGTTGTAAATTTCTATCCGTGCCTGCTCGTCCCTCTCTAAAGCTATAGGCATATGATGGGAAGACCTCTTGGCAAGTTCATAAGACGCAGTTTTCAATAGTGTTGCTTCAATTTTCAATAGTGTGCTTTCAAAGGAAAATATAAAATTTCCTGGATTTTCAAATTGGGACTAGTTGCCTTAATATGTTTCATTTACCAAAAATTATGCGCTTGCATGCACTATCAATCTGCATAAAAAATAAAATTTTATGTGTGAATTTTTTAAAATGCCATGTTTTGGTGTGCCCTTTGTATAAGTAAACAATAAAAGTTCATTTGGCATTGGAAAAAATATACTGTCGAAGTCTCTTGAGCCCAGATGATTGAAGTTCTGGTATTCTGTTTTGTTAGTCCTCTCTTAATCCATTTCAAATGCTTATTTCTTAGTATATCGTTTTGGTTAAAGTTCTAGTATTCATCAGTTTTCATAATGAATTGTTTCATTCAGAAACAACTAATTGTTTTTCAGAATCACAGTTGCATTCTTATAATATTATTAATTTAATATTCTTTTGAGTTATTAATCTAAAAGCGCATTAGACCAAAAGGGCTATTCAGTTCAAAACAGTATTTTGCGATGGTACACTTTTCAAACTGTTGCCACCAAATGTTATCGCCATGTATTGCATTTAAGGAAGCTAAATAAGGAAGAATCTGCGGGAATGTTTCTTGCATTGTGAAAAAAAAAGTATCTAGAGACATCAAATTTTGAATAACGTAGTCCTCCACTCGAATATGGGCTTCTAGAAGCCCGAATTTGGAATTTGTTTTATTATCTATTTCAAATTTTGTTAAACTTTAATGAATTTTTCATTAGCAAACTCAATGCTTTCAAAGTGAGCAATGGCAACACTGTTCAAGAGAAAAAAAAAATTTATCTCCGGCACATGAGACTGTGAATCGGAAATTCTAAAGATATGCTCTTTTTAAATTATTTTGTGATATTGCTGTTGAATTAAATTTTATGTGGTTTAAGTGTGAAGAACATGATATTTAATAAATAAAGGCTAAAACAAAATATTAAAAAAGTCCTTTTGGGCGTAATATAAAATCTAAAAGCTTTCAGATTTTCTTTATTTCTTTTCTTCAGTCCTTTTCTTTTATATATATAATTATTTTTGAGCAAAATTAATTATAAGTGTGGAATTTTTAGATTTCAAAAACAAGGAAGTCCTGTCATCTCACTGCTTCTTTGAGAGCAGATATCCTTCAGACTCTTCCCAAAAACCAAAGGCTAGATTTCGAAGCTCTCTCCAGCGCATTGGAGCTGCGCTTTTGGGAGTCATGTTTGAAAGACTACAGCAGGCTTCAATTGAAATCCCTTCAACAGAAGCCCACCGAAAGACTCCAAGAACTCGCCACGGATGTTGAAAGGTTGTCTCACCTCGGCTTTACGGAGTGCCCAAGAGAAACAAGGGAAGTACTGTCCCTGCAATACTTTATCGACGGCATCCGGGATCCTGAATTACAGAAAGCTCTACGAATGGCGAATATCAGGGATATGAAAAGCGCTCCAGTGTATGCCATGAAATTCGAGGCAGCCCAGCAAGCAACTCGCAGAGACCGACATGCAATCAGAGCTGCGCAAGTCCAAGAGTCAGGGAATCAAAAGGCTGTGATCAAATGGAATGATCAATCGCCTAGATGATTTAAAAAGACAACTGAATGCCTTGAGACGGCATATTAGTGATAAGAAGCCGACCCGTAAAGTGCTGGAACCGCGGTGCTGTAGGGCACATGCGAAGGAAATGTAGAACACCCCAGAGCACGGAAAATAAGATCGTTTCTCAGCAACGTCGCAGGAGGCAAATTTATGACCATATCGAGGAGCGGAGGTTGCCAGATAGTGAAAAACCCTGTTTTAAAGCGCTCAAGATTTCTACACTGAGGGACAACAGTAATGGACTCTCCATCAATGGGCATATCCACGGAGTTCCTTGCAATATGATCATTGATACAGGAGCTAATGTTACAATCATTCGTAAAGATTTAGCTCAACAATTTAAGGACAAACTGATTTGGGCGCCATCCTATGTTAGCCTCTCCAGACTGCGTCCGGCGAGAAAATTGACTTAGATGGAAAGTGAAACGTGAACATTACCTTTGAAGTGCCACCTACTATCACACAGCATATGTGGCGGGTATTACAGATCCTTGTATACCAGGATTGGACGTTTTAAGTAAATACAATTTTTCCGTAGACTTCAAAAACAACAAAATGCTTTCAGATTCTGAGGACACGACTATCGATCATCAGAAGGGTCCTCAGCTGGAAACGCCGACGTCTCGTCTGAAAGACCCTCCTCAGAAAGCTGCCGAAATCATAGTAGGGTCGAAGAGAAACCCAAGACTACCAACGATTTTCCATCCCGTTTCTACGAAGGAGACCAGGTATGGTTGTGGAATTCAGCTCGACATAAAGGACTCTGTCCGAAACTACAGTCACCTTGAGATGGTCCGTACATAGTCCTAAACAGGCTGAACGATGTCGGGGTTCGGATCAGTAAGTCATCCAACTCTAAGCCTAAAGTCGTTCATTACGACAGGTTAGCTCCTTACTATGGCCATAGTACTTAGTGTTTATAATTGTAATTAGTATAAGACCGTCCTTTTTTTTTCTAAATTTGATAGTATTTGATTTTGTTGATTTGTATTTCATAGTATTTGGCTTGTATCTATAGTATTTGATTTGTATTTAGTATCTGATAGCATTTGATTTGTGTTCTGTAGCGAAATTAAGCTAATTAATTAATTCATTCATATATATTCTAAAGTATGCTATAAAATGAGTATTTATTTAATTTCTGTGTTAATTTGGTTTACCTTAATTAGGGTTTTGTACTTAAGATAGTAAGTTCGTACTTTCGTTTTCGGAACGCGATTGGCAGCAGACAATGGGAGTGGGGGGCGTTTTTCTTGTTATAATCTGGGTTTAAAAATACTTAATTTGAGTTTATATAATTATAATTATACCAGAAGAAACAGAAAGATTTGCACTTTAATTTAAAATTTATTTCAAATCGACAGCTTAATTAGTTTGTGAAATATGCTAATTTAATTAACAAAATTTTGTAGCTTTCGTAGGATTTAGTGTGATTGCTATCTTGTCACTATTAAGACGCTTTCGGGTGATTTATGAAGATTTATGAGGATATATTACAGATGTCATATACAAGTCCCCTTGTGTTTCCCATAGAGTTCTATGTTTACTGTTGACACCTGTTTTTATTTATTTGGCGAGTTTCTGGCGAGATTAAGGAAAAGTGTTGAATTAACGCTTTGAAAAGTAAGAATTTTTATACTGTTTTTTTCGGGACGTTTTTATTGGGAATTATCACCCTTTTGAGCGAGTTTTGGCGCCGTTGGTAGACGGTTGTAACAAAAAGCCGGTGCTCGCGATTGTCGCTCTCTCGACTGCTCTTTTCCTCCGGTTTTGGATGTGCTGAATATATGTAGAACGAGAGGCCATTTCTTGCTCCCTCTGGTTTCAGCATAAAAATGCTGATTAAAATCCCTGCCCAGTCGACATGCTTTATATCGTTCTACATCTTACCTTAGTGTTCCGTTTGCAGTAGTTACATCGCAAGAACATGCCGTTCATTTATCTTCAAGAAGTGAAACTGTTGACCAGAAGGCTGAATTTTCCTGTTCTTCCTAAATTTTGGAATGGAGATGATCATCTTCTAATCTAAAGGGCTTCTACACCGAGCCATTGTGTTTATTTTCCTTTCTTCCAGGGAACCTGCGGTCCAGTTTGTCAGAGTAGTGTATCCTAGTGTTGAAATTTCCGGTGTGAACTTTGTAGTAATGACGGTAAATATCGCTGCGTTTCTAAACATCTGTGCGTTACAAGTCCTACGGTTTTTGTTGGAAGTTAGCAAGTTAAGAGTAACGAACTTTGGATGAAAGCTTGATAGGAGTTTAAGTAAGTGAGTGTTGGAAATGGTTAAAAAACTAGTTTAAAAAATGCCTTGGTACAATCCTAATTGATTTTTTTAAATTAATGTGTTAAAATACTTGGTTCAAATTCGTTAATTGTCTTCTTGTATTTCAATAATATCATGTCCGGTTAATCTAAAAGCAATATGTTATGAATTATGATTTTGAATGAAAACAATCTGTGCCTTGACATGTTAATTGTACAATATTTTTTTTAACTCCCGGGAGCCTTAAATTCAAAATGCCAATAGTTTAAATTAATTTTACTAGTAAAATAAAAGTCTGTTTCATTTATAAATTTAGTATGATGTTTCATTTTATTTACTGGTAAACTATACATGATACCAACACCGGTTTTCATTGGGTTGTTCGGATATTTAAATCATTAAACACAACGCACTTTAACTGATTGTTTTAATGTACTAACCCCTAAAATCTCTAGTTTATACTTGGTATTCTTCAGAGGCACTAATATAACATTGGTGCCGTGAAAAGGCACTAATATAACTTTAATAGTTTCAGCCAACAGTAAGATTAAAAACAGTAACTTAAATTTACGCCTGTTAAAAAAAATCGCTTTTAAAATTTAACTAAACGAAAATATCATTATTGTAATTATTATTCCAAATGAATGCTAAATGCTATGGTGACAATATTTTGAAGAAAAACAAAATAGTTTATCAGAATTCTAGTTTGATGAATGGATTTAAAATATGTTAAATTCCTCGGAAAGTGCAAAAAATTCTAAATATATCATTTTATAAAACTTTCATTAGTACTTATACTTTTTTTTAAACGTAGGATTACGTTCCTCGATAATGGTCTGATCGAAAAGCAAAAATTAAGACGTTATTTGAGACGTGCGCGAATGATCTTCGAAACTACACATTCAAATGTTATAATTAATCTATGTCATTAAATATGTTGCTTGCGTGTGGGCTCGTAATTTATTGAACGCACCCAGTTAACTGATTGTTTTAATGTACTAACCACTAAAAGCTCTAGTTTATATTTGGTGTTCTTCAAAGGCACTAATATAACATTTGTATTTAATTTGAATTTAGTATCTGATAGCATTTGATTTGTTGAAAGTTACTTATTTCAATTATTGTTTATGTTGTCATTGTAATGTAAATGTTTATTATTCCATTGATGCCTTAGTTGTAAGTTAAGCTTCCTGTCCAGCGACTATACTGCCTAGGACGTGCAGTCCTTGGGAAGGGGGGCAGTGTTACGGATTTTGTATTTATTTAGCTATTTTTAGTAGAACTGTTATTATTTTTTTTTCCCGTGCAACGCAGAGCGTGACGAATTGTAAGATAAAGCTACGCCGGAAAAGTAAAAATACAAGAGCGCGTGTATTTAACATTTAATAAATAGGTATCTCGTAATTGCTATTGCTATCCAGAAAAATCGAGAAAATAGATTTTACCAGAATATTCTCGTGAATAATAAAGAGCTTATAAAAGCCGGATTAAAACATCTCAGCTCAGTTATTGTTGTTGTTGTTGTTTTAAGGGAATTGTATTGTTTACTTAGTGCTGGTTTCAAATGTAGCGAATTCGCTGTGAGATCGAATTAGCTTCTCTGTTTCTAATTGAGTTTCTCTTTAACGTGTGATATATTGTGATATTGTACGAATATCTCTGAGGAAATTTCAACATCTTCTTTGATTTCTTGCGAAAAGAATAAATTTTATTAACTTTTTATGGACTTGTGCATTCAATTCATTACGAACCCGTACGCACACAACAATATGCAATAAATTTATGATTATTAAAAACATGCAGTAAAACTCAGCTTCATTCTGTAAAAATTTAACTTAAGGCATTTTGAGAGTTGGTCCCAGCAAAAGAATAAACAAATTTTTTATGATTTATTTTTCATATTATAATTGATTTTAGTAATAGCTTACGACAATTTCATAGCTAACAAATGCTTGCCGCCCGCAGAAATCCAGCAAGTTGTACAGTCGGTAGAACTGGTTGTACTGAGTACCTCATAGAAAGAAGAACTCGAAATGTCAACCGAAAAATATGACATCGTTAAGTTAAAATATCTGATGTGGACACCACATGACTTTCTCGAACGGCCTGTTATATTATGCACATTTTTTACAGCATTTTATTTAAACTTATTTCCTCGAATTTCATTAGCGATATATTCCTCATTCAATTAATTCAGTTCTCACTTTATGGCAAGAAAAAATACATGAAATTTCAAAATATCTTCATTAAAAATTGTAAAATGCAGAAAAAACTAAAATGCCAAATGCAGTTAAGAACAATTAAGAAAACAATTTTTACAATTAAAACTAGAGTTTATAGGCAAAAACAAGCAATTCGGCCCACGAGCAAAAAGACAAAAATTTTCGTTGCATGAAATTGAAAGTTAACGTTTGGTCTCTTTGAGCAAAAAGATGCTGAAGTTGATACACCAACTGAACTTCATTTACTAGTCAACTAAGGATTTCAAATGTAAACAAATGATTGTCTCGTTAGGCCTAGTGCCACTTAAGCTTTTAAATTGTTGATAATTCTACAACTAATGTATGCTGACTAACTAAAAACATAAAAAGCTTAGCCGGAACATAAAAAACAATAGAATTCAATAGCTTTTAAAGCAAAAAAATGCGCAAGTTACCAACAGATAAGAATTAATAAAAAAAAACAGAGCTAATTGCTATAAATATGTACACCTACATTTGATCATACGAATTGCAACAACAACGGGAGGTGCATAATTAGATGTTATAACAGTCTCATACAAAATGTCAATGTTCTATGGCTAATCGATTTTTGAGTTACGCGAAAAAAAAGTCTCTTCTGAATCCATTTTAAATACATTTTAGAATCCGTTTGTGAAAAAAATATTCCTTTATTCTGTCCTTGCGTGCAGATGCAAGGCGAAAAAAACGTCTAAATGTATTCGAGAGCCGTAAAATGGATATTTTCGTTAAAATATGATACGCTATTACAATACTGTCTTTACTTCGTACAATAAAGTAAAAATTTCGAACTCATAATTTTAAAATCTTTGTCGTACTTCTCTCTATGTATAAACCTATTATCGCAATCGTTTGCCATTAGCGCGTTATGTTGCTCACCTTGTTCGAAAATTAACAGAGTTCATCAACTATCGCATCATACACTATCATTAAAGCAGGAAAACATATTTGTAATTTCTTCTAAGTCTCAAAATCGAAAGCATTCAAAGAACTGGTTTTTAATATTTCAATTATACAGCAAGCCTGACTTGAAGTCATAGTTATTATTTTCAACTACGTTCTGTTATTCAAATTAATATGACCAGTTGGCATATATAGCCTCCAAAATGTGTCAGGCTTTTTAACCTCGGAATTGTTTCCGGTAAAAAAAATGCTTGGTAAATCTAGCTAATATATAAAGAGGAAAGTCTGTTTGTTCGCTAATAACTGAGCCACTAATGTAGCTATCGTCACTGAAGTTTCTACGATTCTTTTCTGGGTCCTGGAAAAGATCGATGTTCCATTTTCAAAAAAAAAGAAAAAAAAGAAAAGAAAAGTAAAAAAAAAGGGAGTTAAAAACTCGGAAAAACGATAATTTTCGGCCTCGTTTTTCCGAGTTGCAACAGTCTCGCAAGTTGGACATGAAAATCTGCTTTATTTCGGAAGTTGTTGCCACTGCCAGCTTTCAAATAGCTACAATTTGTTAATGAAAAATTTCTAAGTTTTACGATAAAATAAAAATAGCATTGCCAAGCATTAAATACATTATTCGTGATTCCAAAAATTCATATGAAGCAATTTCGACTATTCCCGTCTTCGTGCGACTTCAATCAGACGAAATTAATTAAAAGCTCTGAAAGTGCTAATTTTCACACTCATTTTTCTGAATGGCAACAGTCTCGCGCGTTGAAGATAAAAATGCTTTATTTCGAAGAGTGTTGCTACTGCTTGATTTCAAATCGTAGAGTTTGTTAATCAAAAATTTGTAAGTTTTACAAAATCTATATATATAAAAAAGAATGCCTATTTATTTGTTTGTTCGCGTTATTGATTTCGGATCAATTATGACCCATTTTTTGCCACATTTAATAGCCTGAAATTGAATATAGGTGAAATATTGGATGCAACTTGAGCTTTTACGACTCTTTGATTAGAAAAACGGAAATCATTAAAAACGGCGTGCCATTGTTGCTGATATAATGAGAGAGAAGCAGTTATTTTTTTCTATGGACAATTTTATGAGGGTTCTATATCGCATCAGACTGAAAAATGTATGACTTGGAATTTTTTCATCGTTATTAGAGAAGGATTACAGCGGTATCGTTCTCTCTGTTGTTAGATATATTACTCTCAATCAGTGGCGTCTCGTAATAAGCACTGTGGAACTGCAGCACCCCCTGTTTCCACTTATTATTATTTTTAATATTTAATATAATGAGCCCTTTTTTCTTTAATTCTTTCTTTATACTTCTACAATATATAATCCTTAAACTTAATGTCAGTAGCCATCCTCCAGTTTATGAAAAAGGTACGAAAGTTTTTGTATGGAACTGCGCTTCACAAGGCTGTTCTGCGCAAGGGCGCACAGAAATCAGCACTCCAGCTAGGGAGATAAAACAGCACTGTCGCTCTTGCAGTGCCGAAATTCTGGAAACCTGATTATTTCTTACTCCGCGCATGTGGTATTTGGCTGTTCTGCGCATGCTCTCTTAGGAAGCAGCGTAGGAGGCTGAGAGGGAGAGAGCACTGTCGCTTTTACAGTGCCGAATCTGGAGTATCGTTGGGAGCTGGTTCTTTTTTTTTTTTACTCCGCGTGTGCTGTGTTTAAAAATCATACACCATATTCTTGGTTAGATTATTTTTCAGCTATTCTATTTGATTCATTTTTTTTTTCGATTCTTTTATTTTACAGAAAACTTTAACCATGTTCTTGCATCCTCAAAAAATAAATTCTGTGACTGTAAGTGAACTTCAAGAGCTTTCGTTTTCATGCGCTTGCAATGCTTTCAATATAGAAAAATTTCCTCAGTTGTCATCCAGAGATCAAGGAGAAAATTATTGATCTCTTCGCGCAAATTAAAACAAGAAGATTGGACTTAAATGAATAGGTAAAGCTTGAACTGTAACAATTTAAGTTAAAGTAATTAAGAAATGTTTAATTTTTTCTTGTAAAATTTCATGGAAGTTTCAAAAAAAATTTTCTTTTTATACATGTTTGTTTCCCTTTACACAGGTTTAAAACAAAGGTTAAATTTTTTTGGAACAGCACCCCCACTAATTTTAGCTACGAGCCGCCACTGCTCTCAAGCTAACTTAACTGGCATCGAGTACTTCCGCTAGTATAATAATAAAACAATAAAAGCGATATAAAAATTGCTTTGCGATAAAAATGACTTCGCGTAGGCAATTCAGCTTTTACATCTATTTTTATTATGCTAACCGTTTGCGTGAACAGCCGCGTAAAATAGTTATGATAATAGTTTTATCGAATCCAATTAGTCTCATTTCATTGGTTCCAGCTAGTGTACTTTCATGAAAATATTTAATTATTTTAAACTAAACCAGCAACGATTCTTAAGTTTAGATTAAATTGCATGAAAATTATACGGTGAGTTAGAGTGAATGTCGCAGCTCATCGTACACTCTGCAAAGAAAAAAAAAAAAACAGAAGGACAGTTCTTCACCTCCTGTTCTACTGGGCCGATTGCGGAAATCTCACCTGCATTTTTCATGTCTCGAAAATTAGACTTACGATATATATAGTGTAGTCCAAGCATAGATAGTTCAACACACAATCGGAATTTTTCCTAAATTACTTAACGATTATTTTCCATATTTGATTATATGTCTCACATTATGCAAAAATGCCAAATTTTGTAAAAGTCACACGAGTAGTTTTTAAACATTTAGCTCTCAAAATTTTAGCTGTTCAATGTTAATTGAATTTGGTATTGTTGCGAGCGTACGGTTTCGTAATGGATTGAATGCAGAAGTCGTTAAAAAGTTAATAAAATTAATTTTTTTTACAAGAAATAAAACAAACTGCTGAAATATTTCCTCGGAGATATTCGTACAATATCAAAATATCTCACTGTAGTTATATTTTAAGCCACTTAAACGTTAAGCAGAACACAATTCAAAGCAGAGAAAGCTAATCCGATCTTACCTTGAATTCGCTATAATAAATAACAGCACTAAATAAACAACAACAGTTCGCTTAAAAAAAAACTGAGCTGAGATGTTTTAATCCGGCTTTTATAAGCTTTTTAATTAAGCTCGAGATCAGCCTGGTATTTTCTCGATTTATCCGGATAGCAAAAGCAATTACGAGATATTTATTTATTAAATATTAAATGCACGCGCTCTTGTATTTTTAATTTTCCGGCTTAGCTTTCTATTCAATTTCATCAAGCACTGCATTGTACGGGAAAATAAAACAATTTAATTACATTTCTACTAAAAATAGCTAATAAATACAAAATCCGTAACAGTAATATATTTTTTAATAGTTTTTTTTTTTTTTTTTTTTTTTTTTTTTATTTTTTTTTTTTTTTTTTTTTTGTATAGCATTTACTTGATTCTTTCTTTCACAGTTGGAAATTTAGGTTCAATCCGAATGAAATTAGTAGATATTTTCTGATTCATTTTTAGTATTTTAAAATAATCCTTAAAAATTTTTCGAAAAATTTTCTGAATTATAAAATTTTACCATTGCTTTAGGTAGTAGATTTATTTCTAGGCATGCCAAAAAATAGTGTTTTTTTGTTCATAATTTCAGAAGATATACTCGAATTTATAGACTAGCGTTTTTTGAAATTAAACATATTTGTTATAAGCGATAATAACACCAAATGTGGTTTAGGAACATTTTAAAAACTATTTGAATGAAAATGAAATGAATGACTTCGGTGAACTCAATCACACGTTCAGGCGCCTAAGCAGTTCCTCAAGCCTGCGTAGACTGTATATGGAAGTGAACATAACACTAAAATATGGCTAACATGATAGTGTGCAGATGAGGGAAAGCAAGTTTTAACTATCAATAAATTACGTTAAAAAAATTTGACTTCTCCAATTAGAAATTAACTTGCCAAGTTAGAAATCCAATATCAAAGAAAGTAATAAATTGTTTTTTAAATGAATTGAAGAATGCAGTACATTCTTACAGCTATTAAAGGAACTGCTATGGAGCTTGCCATCCGTTAGATCTCAACTCTGTTGTCGGTGACATCTACACCGAACATCATTTCTCCCGAGCTTGGCCCATCTTTCACATTTATGTTATTGCTATGATATCATTAATTTTTAAAAAGCTAAGTTAAAAATTATGTTCTTATTTAGGCACTTGAATGAAAAAACGTCTAAACACAAATACGTTACCTTCAATTTTGTTTCTTGCGTTTTCCGCTCACTGGTTTTTCCTTTTATTAGCAATTTCTATATTTTCCATAATGGTGGAAATGTTGCATTTACGCTACATTGGTTTCCTTTTATTAGTAACTTCGTCTGGCTTTTATATGTACCGGGAAAGGTGACTGAAATATTTTCCACAGTGCAATCAAATCCCGATCTTCTACACTCACGTTTGTGAAAATTGCAACACCATGAAGGACTTACGCGATTTTCAGGAAATGCAAAGTAGCGCATGATATGCAAATGATTAGAATTGCAAATCCGTAGCGCATGCGTATGCTGAGCAGCGCCCTCTGAACGGCTGATGGATCCGAATAAATAGACGGCTGTAGCGAGGCGTGTATGGTTATCGGTGGTTATCTGCTAGTGGTAAACGTTAACTCAATCTGTACTCATGCCTCGTCGACGAAAGAGAGCGAGATTTGAACAACTTACAGAGTTTGAACGAGGGAGAATCATCGGCCTTCGTGAAGCTGGATTGTCGTATCGTGCAGTAGCCTCTCGTGTGCAGCGTAACAGCAGCACAGTGATGCGCGTTTGGAAGCAGTGGACGGACGAGTGTCGGACAACTCGGAAATCCGGGAGTGGACCCCGAAATGTGACGTCAGCTCGCGATGATAGACACCTGGTCCGCATGGCGCGGACGGACCGTACAGCTTCCTCTAGACAATTGGCAGCACTGTGGTCAATAGCTACAGGTGTTTCATTGTGTGCTTCATCAATTCGTAGACGTCTGCTGCAGTGTGGACTGCGCGCACGGACTCCTTTATACAGGATCCCCCTAACGCACGACCATCGCCGCCTGCGGCTACAATGGGCCAATCAGCATAGAGACTGGCGTGCTGATTGGCAGCATGTCGTGTTTTCTGACGAATCCCGCTTTAATTTGTGGTACCATGATGGCCGCATTCGTGTCAGACGCTATGCCGGTGAACGCCACCTTCCGGAGTGCATTATCGAACGCCACAGTGGACGAACACCCGGAGTTATGGTCTGGGGCGCCATAGCATATCATAGACGATCTCAATTGCTACGAATTGTGGGCAATCTGAACAGCAACCGGTATATCCGTGAAGTTCTACAGCCCGAAGCTGTTCCCTTCCTTCAAAGCTTGCCAGGCGCTGTATTTCAACAGGACAATGCCCGCCCTCATACTGCTCGGATTGTTAAATCCTTCTTTGCAGCGCAGCAGGTACAGCTTCTTCCTTGGCCTGCGTGTTCCCCGGATATGTCGCCAATTGAACATGTGTGGGATGTCATTGGTCGGCGTCTTGCTCGTGATCCTCGTCCTGTTGCGTCTGCAGACGAACTTTGGGTACGCGTACAAACGATATGGAATGCTCTTCCTCAGTCAGACATTCAAACTTTGTTTGACTCCATGCCACGTCGTGTAGCAGCACTTATTGCGGCGCGTGATGGCCACACAAAATACTGATTCTGATCTCTTGTTCTTGTTTGTTTGCTTTGAACATTTAATCATTTATTTGTACCACTACCACTCAACTGTGTATTAAATTGCATTCAATTATGACGATTCCTTCTTGGTGTTGCAATTTTCACAAACGTGAGTGTATTTATTCTTTTCTCTGTTTCGATTGTCGATTGCGCTATGCTGACCTGTTGCTAGCCACGAACGTACATAAGTTTCTGGCTGAAAGTTTTCGAGTGAAGGGCCGATGTGTCTAATGAACATTAAATTAGGAAGAGTTTTAACATGAAGAGATGCGCGTTGCGGATTGCATATTAAGTTCATTGTCGAAAATCATCTCTCGCACTCGGCACTAAAAATAGGTATACAGTTTATTGATGACAAAAGTTATCGTAATGCAGAATTTATTTCCTTCCCGTTAGCGTCTTTGAAAATTAAATTCCTTTAAAGAAATTTCTCGTTCATTTAGGTAGAACCTTTTGCAAAAATTTTCTGTTTCTTCTTCTCCGTATGTTATATCAGAGAGTGAAAAAGGCCAGAATTTCGGATTGAGTACTTTAATTTCTTTTATAATTTCTTCTTATTCAGTGCCCATATTTCGAGCACGAACAGACAGTAGTTTACTTTTCATCGAATTAGCAAGGCATCTGTATAGTTGATAATACTGAATTTTGGGGATAGAGTTCCCGTTTTTTCTAAGACTCACATCTTTGAACCTCCTATTTTTAACGCACTCTTTTGCTTCGGAGGCGTGCTTTCCAGGTTTCGAAGATCTTGATTTAAAAAATTGTATTTGAAGATAGATCAGAAGATGAGCATGAATAAGACTTGTACTCCTGTTTTGCAATCCAAAGATAATTCC
>KK120812.1:281083-356365 GCA_000611955.2 Stegodyphus mimosarum
GGAGCGTCATAATGAGTCCAAGATTTAAAAGAAATCTTTAGATTTAAAATTTTTGCTCAGCCTGAAACTTTAGATCTTTCTTTCGAATTTTGTTTTACGTCTTTCGAAGAACTAGAAAAATGTTCATATAGTGCTAAATAATCACGTCACACAGAGCGAAAACTCGAAGCTACCCAGCGAGTATCTAGAATTCGACCAATTTTAAGGAGCATTTAATAAATATTCCTTAATTTGTCCAAAAATATTTTCAAACAACTCATTCAATTAACACGATTAGCAGCATCTACAACACTTAAGTTCGAGTCTGTGGTTTAAACAACATCATATAATAATATCGGGAAATTTGTTGAGTAATACCTTGCATAGACCAGATTTTTCCCCTGCATTACTGATGTTCCGTCGCAAGTAACAGAGCCCAAATTTTTTTGAAGAATATCGTCTATTTTATGTCGATTGAATTTACTTAACAAACAATTCAAAATACCATTTGTAGTCGAGTAGTGTACTACTTAAAAATATATTAACTGGATTTTCCATACTAAAATGTTGCGTGCGTATGCATATGATGAGACAGACATCCTTGATAAACGTTGTTGATTCATCTAAAATGAAAACTTCTGATTCTCTTCCATAATTTTCTGAGCGAAGGACTCTTGCATTTTTTTCCGAAATGTGATTAACTATATTCATAGTGGACACGTTTGAATTCAAAATTCTTTCTATATTTAATACGTTCAATATCTGAACATCAATTTCCTTATCAAATTCATAGAAAGATCTGCTTTTTTTGCCAAATGATACGCTGTCCTAAAAGTACGTTCGGTCATCTTTTCTCATAGCTGAAACAGCAATATTAATTACAGTTGAGCCGATTTCATTTATTTCTTTGTTACTTTTTACTTTTTCTGCTAGTCTACTGAGTTTTAGATGCTTTATGGTCACAATTTTTTTTTCTCTAGTGATTTCTACTGTTTAAATTTCGAATCGTCATTTGGTCTAATATTAACACTGGCCCCGTTGTTATCGACCGGAGAGTTCAAACTTTGGGATCTCATAACACCCAAGTGTGACAATAATTGACACCACCGACATCCTAATTTTTTACCCTTGAAAATTAACCAGTCTTTTCTATTTTATTTTATTTTATTAGTCCAAAGGGGCTTTGTCCCTGAAAGACTATTGTTTTCCTTTGGCGATTTTGCGTTGAATCACTGTAAACGCCTTATGTAATGTGTATGTATGTGAATCACTGTAAACGCCTTATGTATAATTTATGTTATTAAAAATAAAAAAAAATGTCTGATAAATAAGCTAATCTCCCATCTGCACCAATCAGATTTAAATTATACACTGAATATGCGCGAAACTCCTCCGAATTGCCATCTTCCCCAGAGCACCAAAATCGGCTTGGATACCACAATTGGCGCGCTTATTAATTAATGTCTTAAAAACCGAATTTCGCCAATCCCCATATGTACCGGATACTAGGATTAAACCCATTATAATTTTTACTATGTACATTTCTAAAATCTGGCGGCACACAAAAGTGCTGTGGCACCGTGGTTGAGAATCATTGGCATAATCTGAAAGCTGCTGACTGGGCGGATTTTTCTTTCTTTTTTAGTCCAAGGGACTTTGTCCGTGAAGAACTATTGTTTTCCTTTTCGAATTTTGCGTTGAATCACTATAAACGGCTGTATCACTTTTCAAATTGTTGCCACCAAAAGTTATCGCCCTGTATTATATTTAAAGAAATTAAATAATGAAGAATCTGCATAAATGTATGTGTATTTTTCCAAATGTGATAAAACAACGGTACCTAGAGCCGTACGTTTCCACCAGCATATGCGCATCTGGAAGCCCAAATTGGGAATTTGGAATTTGTTTTATTGTCCATTTCATATTTTATAAGACTTAAACGAATTTTTGATGAACAAAGTCAACGATTTAAAAGCGAGCAATGGCAACAGTCTACGGGAGGTAAAAAAAAAAAAAAAAACTTTTTATTTCCAGCGCGCGCAAACTGTGTATCGAAAATTCTAAAGATATGCTCAATTTAAAATTATTTTGCGATATTGCTGTTGAACTGAATTTTATGGTTTAAGTGCGAAAAACATGACATTTAATAAATAAGGGTAACACACAAAACGTTAAAGAAACTCCCCTTTGGGCGTAATGTAAAATCTGAAAGCTTTAAGATTTTATTATTATTACTATTATTATTTTGCAAAAATTCTATACCTTGTTGAATGGACCAGCAGCATGGCAAAGTTTCAGCCGAATAGCTTTCTCCTAGCCTTAGTTCCGATTCCGGAAAAAATAGCAAGTATTTCTAAAAATCCGTTTCACATACACTATATACCTCGAGAGAAATGTTCTGAAGTAAGTGCAAGTAATTAAATTCAATAAAAACGCAAAACGAAAGAAAGAGATTTTTAACAAAATTAGCGTACTCTACTGCTCTTCAGCCAATTAAAAGAGCTTCAAAAATAACGGTGAAGGGACCATTCCGCATTTTAATGCAGCTGTTGTACCAAGCAACGTCTATATCATTAATTTCTATCTACAGTATTCTCCAATGGGGGTAGAGAAAATATTTCCCTCTTCCCATGCTTTTATTTGAATAGCTTCCCATATCTTCCAACCTTCTTCCAAAATATTATTGTTTTAAACACCTGGGGATTTCCATAAAATATTTGCGGTGTTAAATACCGAGTTATTTGTCCTGTCTCCAACTGTGACACGTAATATGATTTTTTGTTTTGCCCTTGGGCTACTTTAAATTTATATGCTTCAAATAATGCTTGCTTTAATTTTGTTAAGAGTAAAGGTCATGTCATAATAATGTTAAGAGATATTTTCCGCAACTTGAGGATTAACTAATAAATAAGTAGAAACAATTTTATCATTCAACATCTCTGAAGCTTTGAATATAACTGTATAATACGAAATAAATTTATTAATATAAAATTTTAATTATTTATGACTTACGGATTTCCTTTCCTAACTCGAAATTTGTAGGGATTTTTAAAAATTTCTAATTTTGTATAATAATACTTACATTTATCGGACGATAAGGTCTGCGTATAGTTGCAGAGGTACGACAGATTTAAATTCCATAAAAGGCACAAAATCTAAGTTTATCGTAATTTAATCTCTGTATAACGGACGGATTAAAAGCAAAAATTTAAAAAGAAAAAAAGGAGGAAATATCTATAATATGATACAGATAATGTAATAATAATAAAATTTCTGATGCTAAGTTTTAAGAAACAAAATTTAAAAGAAAATATTAAAAATGCTCAAGCGGTATATTTCTCTTTAAGATAATAAACAACGAACACAATACGTAATAAGTCTTTAAAATACTTTTTTTTATTGTAGGGAGGGGGAGAAATTTGCATCCTTCCATATTGTTATATAAAACGAATCTTCAGAAAACGACGCAATTTTGCAGCAGCATAATATCCGAACAATGGCTTCAGTTATTTGAAATTATGACAGTTTGCTCTGTCAGTTGATTTTAAAGAAAACATCTTTCACATAGTTGCCTCGGTATTCGCGTGTATGGTTCGACCGCCTCATCTGCGACCATGAGCGCAAACGCGCATGCGCTATTCGGAAGGAGTTATTCTCACAATAGGGTGGAAGGATGGGGACTTTTTTTTCCGAAAGCCAAAAATATGTTTAAAACTCTGCCATTAATATACGTAATTACGACATTAATGATTCTGCTAACTGCAAACGCCCTATGGCCATGCTTATGCAAATATTGATTGATGTTTTCTTACTGTTACCCGAATTATTACTCAGCACTTGTATTATATATTGTATCCATTCTTATTATGTTATGTATATATCTCCTTTCATATATGCACATATTTTGTATCTTGTTATGCCTTTTGACAGGGCAAGTGTCAATTTAATATATTCCAAACTACTCAAACTTATCCATTATTTACCTGCCCTTTAATTCTTTTCCCCTTGTTAATTTTTCACCGAAGGAATTACACTTACTTCTTGTTTATCCATTTGTTGTATGTCTCCCTTTCAGAATATTAGTCACCGGCTCGAAAGGCGTTTACCACATGCTTCCCCCATTAATCGACTCTGTTTCACTGCACCTTTAAATTCTTATTAAATACATTCATATTAACTTGTTATTAATATCTTGTTTAACTCTATTACTTTTTTATTATGATTTAACGATTGACCTTAAAGTCATTCAAAATTTATTATGTAACTTGTTACTTAACTTAAATTTCTTCAAATAGCTCAATTTTTATTTTTTAAACTTAGAAATTTTTTTGTGTTAATGCACACATAACTAGTAATTTTCAATTTCTTTTTCTTTTTTTTTTTTTTTTCGATTGGGGTAGAGCCTTCGGCCCAGGTACCCAGGTGTATACACCATTCCCCCGTGAAACAGATGGGGAGTTTCTTTCCCTCCATTCTCTAATTCCGGACAAGAGAAGACTTTCACGTGACCTTTCACGTCGCAGCAAGTAATAACGATCCTTTTGAACGAGTCTATGTGTTTTGGCAGGATGCCATCCAGGGGTGCGTTTGAGACGCTCGGATTATAGTATGTTCAGAAGTTTGCGACAGATAAGTGAACCCGCGGATAATCTCGAATATTATGCATTACATAGGATATTTGTGCAAAATATGTAAATATGATCATGTTTAATTAATTGAGAAAAATTTATTTATTATTATAAAGTATACTACAGACTGCACTGTGTGATATACTGTAGTGCTCCATAAAGTAATGTTACATATCGTTTCTTACCTATATGATGTAACGGATTTTGATGAATTAGTTTAATCCTTCACAAACCAAGTGAGCGAAAAAACTCGTTTTCTGTACAATATAATACACTATTTCAAGGAATCGTAGAGGAAAAAAAAATTCTTTAATTAAATATTCTTATAGCTGATAAAAATACAGATAACGCTAAAAACAGGGTGAACTTCAGGATGAGCGTGAGGGATATTTTGAACGGAAAATCAGTGGATAGGAAATAAAAAGTTGAGGGAAATCTTGGTGAGGGAGAGTTTGTCTTTGATCTTCGACTCTCTGCTGGTATAATTATAGCCATCAAGCGGGATCTGTGGTAACGGTAAAATGAATTCTGAATCTGACTCCTAAGAGCGAACGTAAAGTTGCTTGAGGCACTTTTCGCCCCCCCCCCCGTATTTGGTTACATTAGTGGATGCTGTGGGAAGGCGATAGTACATGATATGCTTTGAGCAGTTTATCTCAGTATTTTATTCTATTATTCTCGCTGTCACTTCACGCACAGTTAAGAACATAAATTTTTCTTTGTGCGAGGATAACTAACTGTAACCATCGACAACAATATACTAATACGATGGCATGACGAGAAATTTACGCGTTCCTAAACAAACTCTCGTAAATTTATTGCCCTTCTTAAAGGAAAAGATTTCCGCATGTGAGTGAGGGGACTTTTCTTGAACGTCTCATGTTGTTATGAGTTTATGTTGTAAGGTTTTAGTTTAAACTAACAAAGTTTCATTTTAATATTCTTTTCCTATGTGTTCTTATTTCAACTTCCCGTTCGAATGAGCGCGCATTTCAACTTTATGCTAATTTGAAGTCGAGCCAAGTTTTGGTATTTAAGGTTAGCGAGGAACTTCTCAGGGTGAGAGAGAGCTTTTAGTCTCAAATCACTGCTGCTCGTTTCGACGTTCGCCTAAGCCTTAGCGCTGTTACGCTATTACTTATTGAAATAATCTAAGTGCATTAGTATTAGCTAAATCTTGCTACGCACCATCGATCATTTAGAGGCCAACCTCGCGTTTATAGCTCTGTGAGCAACGACTACTTAAATTTCTACTTAACTTTAGTTTAAATTATTTGATTGTTCAGTTTAGACCCAAGTGCGGTCATTATTTTCTGTTATCCCTCCCGAGTTGGAAAGTGGCTGTATATAATTGTGGTTTAATAAAAGAGGATTTTAAATCCTTCTTACGTGCAGTTATTCTACCACCTAACCACAGTTTTCTACCACAGAACATAGCTGCATTCAGCTCCCTGTTCAAGATCAGGACTTAGATTACTTCACGAATATGTTTGCCAAGAGTATGCACCGAACACTCAGTCCTGACAATGTTACTAGAAAAATAGAGAATTAGAAGGTCTGCTTATTGCTAAACTAAAACGTTACAAGTTCTAAAGTTTTTTTTTTTTAATTATGTTTCAGTTTTATAAAAAGAAGTAAGGGAGCTTATCTTATTTAGGGCTCCGATGCGTCCCGGCTGGAATTGTAATTTATCTTAAAAACTGAGAAACACCCGAGCCGGGCTCCGGCGCAAGCTATTTAAGCACTGAAAGCCACGATATTAAAACGAGATAAGTAATTTCTAAAATTCCCATGACCAGTTAAAATCTTAGTTTATAAGCGACTGAATGTGCTTACCCTTAAAACGCTAAAAAAATGAAGGAACATCTTTCTCTCCCGGGCCTTCAATGAAGAAAGTATTCAGTAAAGGCTCAGTGAAAAAGAGGTCCTTTTATCGGGAGGGGACTATATTATCCTCCTTTGTTTTGTTCAATAGTACTTCCTTTGGCTTCTTTTTTAACCTTCCTGCGCCGATAAGCCTTATGCACAATCATGGGTATCTACCGTAAACATCGCATGGTATATTTTTATTGTATTTTTAATGTGTCACTACCATATTTCATTGAAATCTGCCCATCAGTTCTAAATCAATGAAAAGTTAAAACTGCCTTAATTCTTAAGAGCAGTGTTTATCACCAGAAATGCGAATAATCGAAGGTTAAACTTCCGAAGTATAACGCGCATTTCTAACACAAAATATAAGACCGAAATTTACGGGTGCGCTTTTACGTCGGATGTAGAAATGACAGATTGAAATATAAGGAAAAAATGAGCATACAAAAATTACATTTCATTACATTACATTCATTCAAATTACATGATATCTTTCGGACGATTATTTATCCAAATACATACTGTTATTCAAGTTTGTAGAGAGAACCCCAAATTAAAAAACGATGCTTGTTCAATCATTTTTTTCTGGTAAACATACCTGAGAATCCACCATCTCAGAGGATGCGCAGAGAGGGAAAAAGAGCCAAACGCATTTTTAATGAATTTTTGAGAAAGGAAACTATTGCATCGTTTGAGAATTTTTCTTCTTCATTACTGAATAAACTAAATATTTCACGTATAATTTTACATAAAATCTGCTGATGAGATTTGTATCTTTTTGTTTAGGTATAATAAGAAACCTAAAATTAGGAAATGTATTTATGTATCACTTCGTATGGATACAGCAACATCTGTTCCAATCCTTTGATTCCTCGGCTTATTATCAAGACATAAAGGTATCATTGCATTAGTAATAATTCGCTTGCTGCAATGTTGTAGCAATATTATAGTTTATTTAATTTATGTCGATAAATGTCAAGACGGTTTCAGGAGATTTTTTTTTTGTGACTTTTGATTTGCTGATCTTTTTATTAGATAATTGTGAGGTTTGTCTATTTATTTTTAACTACTAGTTCATTTTAAGTTGAAAAGCCTTTTCCTATTGACTCTCTTTTCACCCACGCTTTTCATGCCAAAATGTAAATGAGACAGAGGAAGTTTATTCAGATTACGGTAGAATGAAGTGCTATTTAAGTAAGAGTTTTGGAAGTTAGTTTTCAGAGCGTGTCTGCCTAGTCTAGGCCACGTTGTGATATGATTATTCGCAACTTGCGTGAGCGGCGTTGATGTGTTCTTGCCTTTAGGCTTGTCTTCGCCGGTTGCTTTAGACCAGAGTTCTTCCTGCGCGTTAAAGTATTCTGTGAGCCGTTAGGCTAACCTACCACACTTTGAAATTACTATTTATTACTATTTATTTCTGTTAACCCAGAAGTGTTGGCTTCTTGTAACCCAAGTTGGGCCATCTGTTAATTTTATGATTGAATAAAGAGTCTTATACATCCTTCTTCTCATCTCTGTTTAGTTTCAAAGATCTTCCACAACCTGTAAGGTTTAGCCTAATTTTATATAACAATTATTTTAAGTTTATGCATCTTTCCTGTCCATTCTAGCTTCAGCTTGCAATTTCCTACCAGAATGTATTTTCAGAAACGCGTTTAATGCAAATGAGTAAGAGTAGTATTTAAGTCGATGTTTCACAGACTCCGGTAGAGAGCCTGAGTTCCTGACTAGCGCGCGTTTGCCTTTTGGCTACGTCTCTAAGCTACTTCTACGTTCGGCCGTACTTTAGGCCCTTGTTTCGCTTCGTCGACTAAATTAAAATTTAGGGGTTAACTACTTAGAATCCTGATAGCTTCGGCTATACCTTTCAGTTAGTTTTAGTTTAGCTAGTTAAGTTTAATTCCATTCTAATTTTAAGTTCAAGCCCAAGTGGAGGCTGTACGCTCCCAGTTAGCAGCTGATCGTGTCATATTTATTTTGAGAAATAAAGGGTAGTTTACCCTTCTTGAGTCTTACGTCTCTGTTCACACACTCAAGCGGTTATTCGTTTATTAGTGTTTGGGGTTTAAGATTATTGAACTGTGAATTAAATAGGTAAAACTCCACAAACCTTTTAAAAGTTTATGTTCCCGAAGAGGCACAGACTTTATATAATAACTGAAATTAATTAAAAATACATTTGCGTACTTTTTCAAAGCTCTGAAGTATTTGTAGTTTTAAAGAATTGGATGTATTATTGATCGTTCATTCGAGTTATTCTTAAGATTTAAAACTTCAATAATAATTAATAAATAATTATATTGTAATAAGATACTAAAAAAGTCATCTTTTCCATCTTTTAATTTGCTAAATAATGTTTATTTCTTTTTATCAGTAAATTATCTATACTGTATAATCTTTTCGTTTTCCTCCTTCTCCTTTCCTTCGCATCTGCGAAATTAAACCTGCAAAATTTGGGATAAATGAAATTAACAATAAATTTTGTAAACATATTTTTCGGAATATTTAATTAAGAATTGTATTTATTTTAGTTTTTAGTGGAAGTAAGAATAATCAAACATTAAAGATTTATTTATATTAATAAATAAGAATCCTAAAAAATCATTACTACACAGTATAAAAATAATTATGCAAAATATCACAAACCTTCGATGGAAAATTTCGCAAATATTGCTGTTATGTGACTTATCTCACTTGTTTGACAGTAACATCAGAACAAGCCCACAAAATTCATTGTGGCAAAAAGTCCAAGATTGCGCCTGTCATTGACAAGAACTTTGAGCAATATACAGGTGATAGAACGACTTTGTTCAGTTCCGTCTCCCCCCCCCCCAATTTTGATGGACAGCACAGGGTGGAGACGGGTTCGAGGGTCTCCCACCCCTCTTCCCCTACCAAAAACCTCTTGAGACGACTTTCGGCTCGCCGCATATTTAGAGTGACCCCATATCACACAGATACTATAGATTTGCAAACATCCATGCCATCGCCGTAAGTTTCCTAACCACTATCTCGGTTGGCTGGAGGACGGCTCATGAATCTTTCTTAAAATAATGCCCATTACGCTATTAATCTTAACTGCAAATGAATAAACGGCTTTTAATATACGTTTTCCTGATACTGTGAAGGTTAATGTCCTATAGTGGATATTATAGTATTGTCGGATTTTACTTTATCTTGTCTCGAAACATTTTGACATTGCCAGGCACTGTCATTTTAATTTTCGACTTCAATAAATGCTCTTGTGATTTAATTTTAATTTTATGGGTTTTTCTGTCATACTGTATTGGAAAATTTAGTTGAATTATTATACTTGCATTTATAAATGCTAATGTACAGTTTATGTTGTTAATTTTGTTTATACTTAATTTTGTTTATACGTTAATATTAGTCTTATGGGTCTTACTGTCATACTGTTTTAAGAATTGTATTATAATTAGTTGAATTAATATACTTGTATTTATAAATGCTATTGTTCAGTTTTTATTGTTAATTTTGTTTTTACTTTGCAATGGTTATCTATGTTTGCAGTAAAATTGCTTTTGCTATCAGTTTTGATATTTACATTTTTGATTGAGGTATATTTTACTTAACCATGACTTCTTATTCTTAATGGAATTGAACAGTAAAGAAAGTAATATTTTTATGATCATTTAGTTTCTTATTATTTTATTAATTTAAGGTTGAATTTTATATACTGCATTGGTTTTGGTACTTAGATCCTATAAGATAACACATAGTGTTGATTTATATTTTATAATGATTATCCATGTTTCTACCGTTAAGATTGAATTACATATACATTTGTTGTCGGATTTGATTTTCACATTTATGGTTTTTTATCACTAGTATATTTGTAAGGTTTTAGTTAAACTAACAAAGTTTTATTTTAATTTAAATCTTTCTATCTCTTCTCTGTTTCAACTTCCCGTCAGAAGAAGCGCGCGTTTTCAGCTTATGCTAATTTGAAGTACAGCCAAGTACTATTTAAACCAGAGGTAGAAACCTCTCAGTGTGAGAGAGCTTTTAGTCTCAGATCACGGTCATTCTGTTCGACGTTCGCCTGACCAGCTAGCAGCTAAAATTATAAGCCATAGTGCTTACTACGTGATTGCATATTGAAATAAATTGAAGTGCGCTAGTATTAGTAATTCTTGCTACGCAACATTTAGTTACAGGCCAAACTCCGCGATTTGCTCTGTGAGCAAAGTTTAAATAGATTTCTATTTTAGTTTTAGTATTAAATTTATTTGATTGTTAAGTTAGGCCCAAGTGTGGTCTTTTACTTTCTGTATCTCTCCCGAGTTGGGAAGTGTGTAAATAATAGTGATTTAATAGAAGAGGATTTTAAATCCCTTTCAAGTGCAGTTATTCTCCAGCACAGTATCTACACCAGAACAAAGCGTATTTTTCAGCTCCCTGTTCCAGTTCAGGACTTGAGGATAAGGACCTTAGTAAGTACTTCACAATGTTCGCTAAACACATGCACAGAACACTCAGTCCTGACATATTAAGGTTGCATTTAAAATTTTGTATTAGCTTCGGTACTTGGATCCTATAAGATAACACATAACGTAAATTTGTAAATTCTGTACACAATTCTACCTTGTTTCATATTTCAGATTCTATTGTTATGCACTGTGAATTGGTAATTGTATTAGATCTCTATAGCATTTTTAGATTTAACTTAGGTTGTAGATTGCCTCTGTTAAAGCTATCATTGCCTAGAAGGTTTTGATTGAAATCTTGCATGAAATATGCAAATTAGTTAAATCAGTATACCTGTTTTTACAACCGTTATTGTATGGTCATCTTGCCAATTTGGTTTATATTTTGCAATAACTTTGTAAGTTTCTACAGCTAAGGTTGAAGTGCATATACAGTTGTTGTCTGGTTTGATTGTCACAATTATGATTGAAGTATTGTACTGAATCACGATTTTTAATTATTACTAGTAGTGAACAGTTAAGGAAATGTTCTTGCTGTAGGCATTTGGCATTTGAGTACTGTTATAGTATTATCAGTCTTTATTTTTTTCATTAAATTAAGGTAGCATATTTCATTATGCATTGATTTTGGTACTTGGATCCAATAAGATAACACATAGTGTAAATTTGAAAATTATGTAATCAATTATAATCAGTTTCATATTTCTGATCGCTCTGTTTTGCATTGTGACTTGGCAATAGTATTACATATCTATTGTAATTTTCGATATAACTCTGATTGTAATTTATAATTTTGAGGTTTTTTTAATATGAACGTTAATTTTTTAAAGATTATGTGTCGCTTTTTGTTTTATTTTGTTTGATTCCAAAATTGCTTATGTTTAAGCAATCATTGCCTTGAATGATATAATTGAAATCTTGTATGAAAAATGGACAATATTCGCTTTATTGGTGTATTTGTTCTGTGATTCAAGATAATCTAGAGTATGCTTGTTAATACAAGGTTTCTAGCTATTTTAATTTTGTTTTACTAATAGTGGCTAGTTAGGTATGAATATGTTGTTGTTGAGTATAAAGGCAATCGTCGGACAGTTGTTCATTTTCACTCATTATCGTAGTTTAATATAAAAATATGGACCTCTCTTGAAGTACCTGAATCTTCGTTTAATATATATATGTGATGTGCCATGATGATGTGATGTAGTCGTAGCTCAAAGTAACAAACGATGATAACAAAAAGAATCCATTTATTATTTTTCTTGAAAAACAGCTGTGTTAAAATTTACATCTTCGAAGAACAATTAATAATACAAATGATTTTTTGAAGATGAAGTATTTGACTTTATCAACATATTTCTTTCATTGTGTTATTAATTTTGAAAAGTGTATTTGTAATAACAATTGTATAACAGACTCATCTATGTCTTGGAAGGCCTTGTTTGCCAATGTATCTTTTGCTTTGAAAAATAAATGCTTGAAGGCAGAGGCTATAATCCATGTGAGGCAGGCGATTTAGTCAGCCAGGTAATGAAGCCTCTTTTCTCTGGTACACCTGTAAGTCTCTGGACATTTAATTATTATGCAGTATTTAAAAAAAAAAGAGTTTAAACATTGAACGAAATGTCCGCATTCAAATCTGGAGTGAAGAAACTCATGGAAAGACGTCTTCCGTGACGTCATTGTGTAACTAACCAGGCCATGTTCTCCAGTTGGCCATGCCTATACACTATTTATACTATACCATAAATTTCTGTTTATCAAATTTGATTTAAGCTTCCTCACTGTTAATAGCTTCGCGATTTACCTTCAGAAAATTTCCTAAAATATAAATATGCCATATTAGAAAATTTCCCAAAATTCAAGAAAATAATCTGGACAATTCGCATCTTGATAAAAATTACTAATTTAGTTGTCTCTAATGCATGGCAGTACAAATTTATGCGCGGTAGTCGTAATATTTCTTATTATGTAACGTAACCGTAACATAACGTTTTAAAATTAGATAATGATTTTTCTAACTCCAAAAGAATAATGCACCGAAATGTATACTACATACCATTAAAAACAGCTTTCTTACTTACACAAACTTTGCCAATGCTCATAATTATCAATTTGATATACATTAAACAAAATTCATTTTCATTAAATTAAATGTATTTTAATTTGATGTATAAATTAAGTATACTACTGAAATGGAAAATAAAAATTTTAATTATTAAGATGTGAGTTTACATCTCTTTTTTGTTCAATTTTACTTTTTTGTTCTATTTCAACATTTCATTGTTTCTCGTCGCTCTTTAGAAATATTTTTAGAAATGTTTTTAAAAATGCATTTAACTATACATTTTTTTGGTTTAATTCCAAAACAATAGAAATCGCATCCAACTTATGCGTGTTAAAGAAGGAAATTAACAGAAAGGTTTTTTTATTTTTATTTTATTTATTTATTTTTAATAATATAAACATTTCAGTTTAATTATTCAAAGCAGAATTTTTTCCTCCGATGCTCTCAAAATCATCTGAATTAGAGAGGGAAATATTTAAATTCGAATTATGAGTCACAGTATCAAATGTTTAGAGGGAATTCTAAGGAATAATTATAGTTTCTTAAGCAATTAAAAAAAATCCGTGATTAAAAGGAGTGAAAGATAATGGCTTTTTTTTAAATTATGCGCTTGAACAACTGAAATATTACTGCTGTGAGGGAGAATTCCTTGCACTTTGTATTAATGGAAAAGTAATTATATAAAAAAGCGATTTAAACTAACGTTAAGATAATACCATCAGGTGGAATAAAACATTCAGAGAAGGCAGAAAAAAAAGCCAAACGGATCTGATAATAAAGAAGTCATCCTTAAGCAAAAGAAGCTCTGTGGTTTCTTGGAGGCTAGCATATCCACGTGATCTTAAAACAGATTCAATTGATAACTGTATTTTTTAAGCTAGTGAAAAATTTCTTTATAATTAAATAGAAACAATGTTTGTACATGAAGCCAGAATTTTTTCAAATTCCAGTCCGACAGTAATTCTGAAATATTCTAGTCTTGGGGACATGTAAATACGCTTTTCTATGAGAAAAGATTTAATAGATTTTGAAGCCTGCCCTAAAAGCAGATTATGCTCATGTCTTTAAGGAAAATGAAATGTAAGAATGGTCTGCAGTTGTAGTAGAAAACCTGATTTGGACTTATTATGTCATTATTTAAGCACAGAACTGTGGTGTTTTTAACTTAAAATTTATAGTGTTATTTTTCTATTCAATATAAATTATTTTAATCAATTTTTGTGTTAAAAAATAATTTTTTTTAAAAATCTGAAAGGTTCAGATTTTAAATTACGTCCAAAGGGCTGTTTTTTAACGTTTTTTTATGTTACCTTTAGTTATTAAATATCATGTTCTTCGCACTTAAACCATAAAATTCAGTTCAAAAGCAATATAGCAAAATAATTTTAAAATGAGTATATCTTAATTTCCGATACACAGTTCCGCGCGCTTTAGATAAAAAGGTTTTTTTCCCCCGTAGAGTGTTGCCATTGCTCGCTTTTAAATCGTTTGAATTTATTTATCAAAAATTCGTTAAAGTTTTACAAAATATGAAATACATAATAAAGCAAATTCCAGATTCGGGCTACCAGATGCACATATTCGAGTAGAAACGTACATTATTCAAAATTGGATGGCTATAGGTACCGTTGTTTTATCACATTTGAAGAAATATACATACATTTATGCAGTTTTCTTCATTATTTAATTTTTTTAAATGTAATACAGAGCTGCAATATTTTGTGGCAACAGTTTGAAAAGTGATTCAGATTTTTAATGTTTCAGACGCAAAATCGCAAAACGAAAACAATAGTCCTTCAGGGACAAAGCCCATTTGGACTAGAAAAAAGAAAAAAATGTATAACTTCTAACATTTTTCAGTAAATTGCTTTTGTAATTTTATTTTCAAGTATTATCTGCAGAAACCAATACCTACATTTATTTATTTCTTAACACATTATTCCTTCTCAGTCTTTTGTCCAAAAATAACAAAAGCAGAATTTTCATTAAAAAAAGTGAAAATGGATTCCGATAAGAATTTAGCGGATGCGATCAATTTCCCTATCTTAATGACCGCCGTAGGGAATCGAGTGGGGAACATGACGATATCTAAAAATGTCTCTCGCGTGCACCAGTAATGTAGCCAATCATGTTCTCGAAGGATCTATGCAATCTGCAGTGTGGCGCTGCAATCGTTTGTTTTGCAGTTTTGATATGATACGTCCACCAGTGCTAAGTTTGTGTGTTTGTGCTTGCGAAATTAGCGAATTTTGTTGGCATTTATTGATTTGTAAGCCACTGACGATGCTGTCGACGATTTTATTTTCTATTTAGTATCACAGCAAGCTGAGCTTGAAATGTGACATTTTGCATTAATCATATTTTTGCGCAAAAGTGTGTGCGACATGCCAGAGTTCTGCATCTTCTGCAGGGGTCAGTAGATTTTTCCGTTTTCCTTAGCACATTTAAATGACTTATGGCTCTTTTTTTAATGTTTTGTGCTTCATTCACTTTGCTTTGCTTAAAAAGTGAGCTATTTCCTTATAAAGAGAATCTGCTGAGGAGGACACACGGTAAATAAATTTCTAACGTTTTCTGTTTATTTCTATAAAATATCAGTTCTTCTGTAAAGGTTAGCTTCAAAAATATTTTATGCGGCATACCAAAATTAAATTCTGTAAATTTTTATGAGAAACAGTTATGAAAATTACTATCGTCTGTACATAAAATTGTGTATTTTATGTACAGACGATATGTATAATATTAACGAGAAGAATATTAATTCACTGTATAATATTAACGAGAAGAATTTTTTTTATCACTTGTCATATGTCACAATTCATTCACTAGATAATTTATCTGAATTTTAGTTAAAAAGCAGATTCCGTTTATTGCCTAAGATTTCATTCTGGTGTTTACGTGATGCTTTAAATATAAACATCATGCTCTTTTTTTAAAAATTTGATATGTCATAGAATAAAATTGTATTTTAAATATAAATTATAGCAGAATTATTACGACACTTTCGTCTGATTCAGTTTAAGATAGAAAATTTTCTACTAATCATCAATATTTCACATGCATGCTATGCTCATTACTTTCACGTAATGAGGCAAAATCAAAAACATAATCACCACGTAGTTTTCAGGTCGTCTGACACAGCTCTGTTTGCTTCTTACATAACCCAGAGCGATTAGATGTTAACTTGTGTTTCTGTTTTCTGTAATCCCGCATTTCTTAAAAATATTTATTAAAGATCCTTCTTCTTCATCATCCGCGTGGACTTATCTTCGGAGTTCATGATAGAATTGGCACTATTTTGAAAAAAATTTGGCGAGTTTAAAACAAATGAAAAACCATTAACCGGCGTGTTTTCAGATGAGGCAGGAATTTAAATTTGTTCCGTGAAATATTTATCGCCTTGGTTTCTCGCCAAAATTGTTGCCAATCATACCATTAACGAGCAATGATTTATAATCTTTTTTTTTTTTTTTAAATTATTGTATTCTTTTGTTTTACAGTAATATTTTTACTAATTAAAATAGTTATGGTTCTTTATATAAGAAAACATTAAATGCCTAATTTGGCACGTTCATACGTTCTTTTTTTTCATTTATTTAAAGGATAGTAACTAGAAAAATATTAATTTTAATCGAGATTCGAATGAATAATATTTATGCTAAGCAAAAAATCTGATTAGAATTTAAAAAAAAAAAATCAGTTGATTTTTGTGTGTTAAATTCAGGAAATGCTCTTATATTTAAAATTTATGTTAATGTTTTCATTGAACATAATGAAAATTAAAATTTGTGATTTCCTAAATTGCCAGTGTGAAAAATATTTTGAAATATTAAAAATTTATTTTAATGATGTCATCAAATATAATGAAAATTTTCTGTGGTATCATTTTTTAAAAAAAATTTTTTTTTTTTTAACTTTGATGAAATTACTTACTAATAATGAAATGATACACTTTTACATTCTACATTTCATAAACAGTGCAAAAATTTAAAGTGCCTTTCATTTATCAATTACTTTTAAATTTGTTTAATGGTATATGCGTAGAGAAAATAAAAATGAGTATTTTATTAATTATGAAATGCATGTGCATATGGCAAAGTTAGGAAGTGGAATATTATCATTTATCTGTGTAGTAGTTTACTGTATAACTTATTTTATGTGTTTCATATGAGTAATTTGTCAGTCAAATTTGTTTTGATAGTCTTTATTTTCTCCTAGATAACTTGTTAATATAGTTGCATTGCATTGATATGTAAATTCGTATGTCCTGCTTTATAAGATTTAAGTTTGATTCTCTCCCCCTTTTAATAACTAAATTCTAATATGAATGTTTGGAAACAACTTAGTTCTGTTATTTGCATCATTCTGCTGTAAATTTGTTACCTATATTTTTTTTCTTAAAGCTGCACGGAAGGCAGTCATCTGCAGGTGTAATTAGAAGTGGGCAAAACGCTAGACTTTCATCCTAGTGATACAGGTATTGTCCCATCCCACTCACTGCGGTTCTGCCTCATATTTGATGGAGAACATTCAAGGAACCTGAGGGTTTATCACCCCTCTTTCCATACCATATTAAGATGACTCGGCTCATCAGTATTTTAAGTACCACACAGACATTCTTGCATTTTCTAGGATTTGAAACAGGACCCATTAATATGATAGGTTACCAGTTTTGCTATTTATTTATTAATTTAGATTTTTTTCTTAGAAGTTTTTAGTTTTAAGCATTTGAAGCCTTTTTCGCTCAGGTGAACCAGCAGCTTGAGATGATTTTCCGCATAGTTGATAAATTTCTTACATACTAACTTACAGCTAACTTAAAATGATTTCTCAATTTAAAGAAATGTAATGATTCTTTTATATTTGAAGGTAGTTGCTTTTATCCAGCTCTTTTACCGGATCCAAACGTATACACGTCATCCAGTCTGAATTTTTTGTCTGTTCTGTTGTTGGAGTTAATGTCACTTTCAAATTCATTGTTATGCTATTTTTTTTGCCTTCATATACTTCTTACTTCATCACTATCTTCAACAGTGCTTTTCTCCTTTCTTTTGTGAAATAGTCTATGTGTAGACGTAATTTTGTTCTTCATCAATAAAAGTTGAACTGGTTTCTTCATCATATACCATACTTAATGGACACCAGAACTTTGAAAATAATATCCCTGTTGCCACAACTGTCGAGTTCAAACTAATGTCAAAGATGTAAATGTAATAATAAATTTTTAAAATGTATTTAGGCTTAAAGATTGGAAGCTTTATACACATGTATTGTTGAATGCATTCATGAAGTGAGGTTATAGTTTAGTAATCTATGCATAGATGTAATTTCTCCATCTGTCAACGAAAAGTTATACTCATCATTTAAACTGATTTCTTCATAATATTCCATGCTTTATGGGCTCTGTAACTATGAAAATAATATTCTTGTTGCCACGAGTGTTGAGTTCAACTAACATCGAAGATGAATATGTAACAATAATCTAAAAATCATGTTTAAGATTAAAAAATCACAGTTATTTTAAATTGTATTTGTTTTTGATTACACTCATGAAATGATATTGCCCAAACCAAATAAGTATTGTTATTGCTTGAATTATTGCATCAAGTCAAGTGGTGATGGAGAATCACCTTTTTCAGTTAATGGATCAAATAAAGTTTTTACTGAAGATTAACATTTATTTTATATTGTTATTGTTTTTTATTGTTTTGTAGTCTTCGATTTGTGTGCCATTCATAATGCTGTAAATTTTAAATATAAGTAATGTTTATGTATGTAATATTGTTGTCATTATGTGATCTTTGGTTTTTATGCTATTCTAGTGTTGTTAATTTTAATGTAAGCAACGTTTAATTGCTATATTATTGTCATTTTTATGCTGTTTGATTTGTACAAAGCCCAGTGTCGAGCATTTTGTTGCTTCATGCAATCTCTAGGAACTCCTAAATTTTGCAGTCCGATGCCTTAGAAAATGTTAAAAAATCTTGCTCTCTCTGAGTTGTTCTGCTCGGTCTAGCCATACCAGTTGCACCAACCCCAGTGCTGAGCCTAGATTTTTTCAAAGAACATTGGGTTTAATCTCACATGCTTTTTGCTGACAGCAGGCAGGAAATAGTTGCACTTGATGTGATTAGTCTATTTGATGTTCAAGAAAAAGTATTTAGATGATGTATGATATAACTGTTTTTGGAAAATGTGCAATCAGTGCTAGAAGGTATTTTGCAATATCTACTAAGAAATGTTTTGCATTCACTACTCGGAAGTATTGCATAATACTCTTATGAATCATCTGAAAGTGTTGTGTAATATCCATTGTGAATCAATAGGTGGTAGGCAATAACTATTGAGAAGTTGCGCAGTCTGGGTGTATATATAAAAGAGGCTTGTTCACTTTTTTTGTACTTTTAAGTCCTGAGCCTTAATGGGGTCTAGATGTGCAGAAACATTTAACTTTATGCGCTCTAATGCTACATCTGCTACATACATTCATGCATTTGCTACATCTGGGGAATGCATGAATGCATCCAATAAAATATGAGATAATTCTAGCATGCAGAGGAAGTTTGAGTTTGTAATTCACTTTGCTATTTGACTTTGTATATGAGGACAGATGGAAAGGCTATTTAAGAATGCTGTTGTTTATAATGTAAGCACACAAGAAAAAGATTTTATTCTAAGGGTCTGTATAACAAAAAATGTTTGTGGACCATGAGATAAGTCCTGTCTCCTTCAAATGAAAATGAAGAAATTTAACTAAAGACTATGAAACAGTCTTGTATAAAACATTCTTTATTTATTCAATAACAGCAGTGCCTTGCATGTTTTCTGAGTGACCAAGCTTGAAAGCAAGCTTGAAAGCAATGTTTTCATTGTGCAAAAGCTTCTCTATTACCAAGTAAATGATGTGAATCCGAGTGAAATAAAAAGTTGCTGTCACCTCATTTGAAGTGAATCAATGATTAGTAACTAAAACAGTCTTCCTGTTTGAATTGTCAAATCTGTGACTTAGCTCTATTTGGGAAACACATATTGCTGGCTTTCGAGAGCAGCCGAGTAAAATAATGCATGCAAGTGTTACACCTTTATGGATGATATTGCTTATGCACATCAAGCAAACATGCGTGATAATTTTCTTGTAATTATGGACATAAATTTTCTGATGTATAGGCTCTGACATATGTTTCCAAAGGAGGCGGTCATATTGCCAATTAATGTCTGACTTTTTTTTTTTATCAAGAATGCTTATTTTAAAATTTCATCATTTCATATTATTTAAATTTTGTTTGTTTCATAATATATTCCATTTTCCCGTTTATGCAGTATGATGCTATTTATCATCCCAAATAAACTCAGTTTTATTCTATGGCTTTGAAAAATTGGATTCCCCCCTCTTTGTAAAGCTAATTTTGGACGTTATTTACATTCTGTGGTATCTGTAATTTATATACAAAATAAAATAATAAAAAATATTTTGAGTTTGTTAAAATTAAAATGGTACTAGTTAACTTTTCCCCTATAGGATTCATGAGTCCTTTTTTGTAGTTCCTATTTTGTTAAATGGTTAAATTAATAATATTTATTATTGTTTATGAATGATGAAATATTGTTATGGAAGGATAAAATCTCAGGAAAGCAAAATACCTCTCTAAAATAGTGCGATTGGCAAGGAAGTTCCCGACTTTTAGAAATAATCTCTTGGAAAGACATCTATGATTGATTTAAGGAAGAAAACTGAAATCGCATATATATGTGAATGCATTTCTCCATTGTAGAGGTAATGAAACTGATAGGCGATCATTTTTTAGACATGAGCAGTAGCAGTAATGCTTTTCATGAGCACCCACATTATAATATCCACCCACATAATAATATAAAGGGTGAAAATGCGCGCTGCTTGGCGATGTTTTAAAAATCGCCAATTCGGCGCGTTTCTGCGAAACGTCTTTTCAATTGCAACCTTTCCGACATGCTCCGCGAAAACCTATTGCAAACAAAACATAGAATTCTAAAGCATAAATTAGTATGGAAACTGTTGCTACAAAAAGATAATAAAATAATATGCAAAACGAATATTATGATCATTAAAATATTTGCCAGTTAGATTTAAATTAATTATTTACATTTTATGTTGTAATACTTACACATTTTATGCCATTACATAACCTTCCCGACACGCTCCGCAAAAACGACGACCAAAATGGCATCGAAGAAAGAAGGATTTTTTTTTAAAACGGCATTAAAATTAGAAACGATACCATGTACACGTTACACGTATACCATGTTCCGTTTTAACTTGAAAAAAAATCTGCGAATTGCACAATGTAGGCAACGTACACAAATGAACAAAATAAGCTAAAATAACGAAAATAAATTACAGGAAAATGCCATGTGCACTGTGTTCCTTTTAAACTTAAAAAAAATTTCAGCGAATTGCATAATGTAGGCCTGAACGTATACATGTTATACGGAGTTACCCATGTTGGCGCGTTTATTGCTCATTCAAAAACAATCGCCGCCAAGCAGTGGGCTAAAGCGCATTCCAACCATATAAAGTAATGTATATTATATTTAAACGATGTAAAAGGGGAATGTTTTACTGAAAAACCACATTTTGCAAAAATGAAATGGATTTGTGTGTGTAATCTTATTTCAGTACTCCTGCAGAGCTGTTTATAGAGACACTTTGAAATGATCGATTTTATAAAATGAGCTGTGATTATTATTTTGGATATGTTCTGAAATATTTGTTGATAACTTTTTTGGTGTTTATGGTAGCAGTGTACATCTTAAATTGACTCTTATTGTGTACTGAAATTTTTTATCTCTAAAAGTACAGAGAAGCTATTAGAAACTGGTGAAAGATTATAGAAATGTTAAAAGGGAAATTATATCAGATTAGGAAGTAATTAAATTCTGAAAATGTAATTTTTTTATCAATTTGAATGAAGAACACACTATGGATATTAAGCAGAAGAAAGTTGTTATAAAATTAAAAGAATTATTTGCTTCCAAAATTTCATGTTCCCAAAACTGCAATTTCCAGTATCTGAAGTCACTTTTCTCCATCTTTAGATTACTTACAAAAGAAAAGCTAGCCCATTCCATTCGTGAGATACTATGGTGTGATGTCACTATGCATGATAACACAGATTTTCTGTTGATGTCAGATTAGTTTTGCTGTGAGCATGAAAGACTGCTGTTGGTCATCTGTTGTATATTAGCCAGGGAGTACAGAGATAGAGCAAGATTGCTATATCTTAGCCAGGGCGTACAGAGCTGGAGCAAGATTGTCTTTTTCACTCTTTGTAAATTGTGGGAGCTCAAGTGCTTCAAAGAATGGTTCCAGAATTCCAGGCTTTTATCTTATTTTTGTCACTTTTTGTATATTAGTTGGTAAGTCACAGATATATTGCCAAAAATTCCATTCTGAACATTCAGTAGCACAAGAGGCTTTTCGGATTCTTCTGGAAAGGTGAAATTTTTATTTTCTCCTTTTTAATATTTTCTCTTTCTCTCTCTCATTTTTCTCCATTACAGAAAAATTGGAAAGTATTTTTTTTTTTTTTTTTTCCAGACCAATCTTCAGAACAGTTAAGTGTACATCTTCATTTTGCATCATATGATTTACCCTTAATTTCTGGATTTTCCGTCAAAGGAAGCATGAGCAGTTTCCTTATTTCCAGTATTCCCAAGTGTTCCAATTTTTCACCATGAAACTGTATGGTTACAGCCAAAAACATCGCAGAGTACCAACTGTACAACTGTTTTTGCCGAGTACCAACTGTTACACAATAGAAATAGTGGAAATCCAGTAATAATATGCAATTATAACAAACTTCTTGCAAACTCATTAGGAGAAGAGCTCGGAACTGCTTCAAGAAAAGTCGCCTTTGTATTTAAGAGAATTCATGTGGAATTCAAGATAAATTGTATAAAAGAGTAATAATCTGGGGTAGAAAGTAACAATCTGAGTAATAATAGGATTGCCAGACAGTAGTTGCAGGAAATCAAAAACCACATATATCGATTTGCTGAGACATCGAAAGTATATTTCATTGCTAATGATGTCTGTAAATATTGGCAATTGGCTAATCTAACTTCATTGCATCTGTGAATAAAGTAAAAAATATATTTTTCAAAAATCATACTGAAATTACTTTCCGTTATTATTTCATCAAAGAAATGTGCAGTGCATATCTTTATGCATGTCTTTCAAAAATATCTGAAAACTTTGTATTAGAAAAAATTATAATGATTGCTTTTTTCGAAGGAAGAAAATTTCCCACTATTTTGAGCAGTTGTGCAAAAACTGATTAAAGCTTCATATTTCCATTTTAAAAGTGATGAATAATAAAGTAAAATGTTTTTTACTAATTTCAGTTAAAAGTTTCAGATGTTAAATACATATTAATTTAAGTTAATCCATTATTTTTTAAACACTAATATCAGCTATGGCCAAACCGCAGCTCTTCGACACCTTAACTGTGGCTCGTGAGCTACTTGCAATCCTTTGCCATCTGAAATGTGACTTGTTTTGAATAAATATAGTTTAATTTTTTAATACAAATCGAATTTCAAGTAGAAATCACATAGTGCCATGTTTCTTTATTAATCGCTAATTTAATTTCTGATATTACATGTGTAAAAATTTGATAGATTTCAAGCTGTCCACTGCTGGCTTATCCTCAGGCAAATACATAAAATTACAAATAATTCCATTTACGGTAATTACTATTCCGGTTATGTTACTTTTTCAATAAGTAATGGTATCAGCGTACACTAATACGAAGTTAATCTAAAACGCAATGCTGATATTTTTGCTTAATTATTCTCCCTAATATTTTTTCTCCCAAGTTAATTTTACTTCAGGCAGTATCTGCTTACATTCTTATATGATCCCATTGTTCACAACAGGTGTGATCCACCTGGAAGATTTGCTATTCATTGAAAGGTACTGCTTTTATTCAGTCCTTGAATGACGGGAGTAACTGCTGAAGAAACCTGTTTCACTTTGCAATCAATATAGAGTTTATCTGTTTTAATCTGTGGAAGAATTTTATGAGGATTTTTTTTGGAAGGGAGGAGAGAATCTTCAGTCTCCTACTTGGTTAGGAGACTTGTCTCAATTTTCTCCGGAACTCCTTCAAAATTAATTTCCCGTCCCTAAGCAAATAAGGCATTTTTATGCAACTTCTTTACATATTTCGCAACCATTCACAATAATATGCTTAGTGAATTCTCTTCCTACATTAAACTCTTATCTTTCATAATAATTCTTTGATAATTCTAGGCAGAAATCATAATTTATTTCACCAATGGTTGTGCATGCTGAAATATCTGGAATCATGGGAATAATCACTGGTTTGACAACGATTTAAATTTTAGTCAAAATGTTTAATTCCCATTTTATCAAATCTTGTTATTCGACACAGAGATCTTTCACCATAATCATCAAATCTTCATGTCATAACGTTGCATCAAGCAATGAGGGATCAACAAAAACACAAACGTCTCTCTTCTCCAAAGTTTCTGACAAAATCTGCATATTGATATCTGTGAAATCTCTTTAGCTTGTGATATTTTCTCGCATTTTTTGATTTATTGTTTGATGACCTTTTTTATTTCTACCTCACACTAGGTTAGAGGCATTTTGCTGCACTGGGTTAGAGTAGCTGGTAAATATTGCACTATGTGAGGGACATTTTTGCTGCCTGGCATACCTAAAATTTTTCACCGTTTAGTATTGCCACTCTGCAGCTGCACTGGTTGCCTCAGCTGTGATGATTCTTCTTCTTTTAATCTGTTGATATTTTTTATCTTCCTAATTTTCAGTCATCATGTACGTCTAACACATCCTTCATGAAAGCTTAGTGGCTAAACGAAAAGTTGTAGAATGATCTACAGCTTGATCACTACAAATTTCAGGTAATAATGGGAAATTTTGCTCCCATAAACATTTATTTGTAAAGTCTGATCTTTTTTTTTTCTAAATAATTCTCTGCATATAGACTCCATTTGATATTTAATTTCTATACACAGGTTAGGTAACCCAATAGAAAATTGTACTATGCAACCGTTAGGTTGACAATAATTTATTTTAAACTTTGTTTCGGGTTATTTTACTTAGAAATTCAAGATGAGGCAGAAAGTCATTTGGCTGCCTTTGTGGGTGCATCAGTTAGAATATGGTAGATGCGTATGCCTATTTGGCAAGAGCTTGGGAACTAAACTACTGTGCTGACTTCTTCCGTGTTACAAAAGGCCTCCACATCGAACATCTGTGCATGTCCATAGAAATATGAAGAGTTAAACGTTCATGTTATATCTGCATTTGCAAAATAAATTCATTATAGTAGTGGCAGGTATATTTTTCTTTCTGTAATATTAGTTTTGATATGCTATGTATTTGAGAAACAGCTAGGCTGAAGAGTTCACCTTATAAACCAATAGAATGTGTGCTCGATGAAGTGTTTATATAGCCCGACATGAATTACTAAATTTATTAGTAACAGGTTATGTAACTCCAGAATTATCTTATCGATTCAAGAGTGGCTTTGAGAATTTTCAATGATGTGCACAAACTTCATTATCTATGTCCAAAATTATCAGGACAATTCAAGAGATAGTTTCAAAAATTTCCAATGATGTGCCTTGAACTTCATTATCTATGTTCAAAATTATCGCAACAATTGGAACAATTCGAGAATTTTCATTGATGGGCAGTGTACTGATTACTAAAACATTTTGGTGTATTCCATTGGATGCCACACTAAAATACTGTATCAGTCATGCCCATCATGAGAGATACTGATTATTCAAATACCACTGAAATTGCAGTCATATTTTCTCTTTGGTGAATTCTTCTATACTCTGCAACAGTAAAAGTAGTCATTCTGAAGTTTTGGGGAAGAAAATGTTTAACGATTTCATAGGTTAGGATCTAAAGATTTGAGTGATCTCACTATGTTGGTTCTTATGTTAATTCTGTGGAGAAACAAAATTAATTTTTAAGCAAAAGTCTAAACAAGTTAATAGCTTATTTTTAAATAAATATTCTTTCTCGAGTAACAGCTTTTCTGCAGTAGGCGTTGACGTATATCATTTAATTTATCCTTCCTAAAAGACTACTCATGAGTTAAAAAAGCAGTCAATTTCTTATAAATAATGATTTGTCATTTACTCAAATAACTTTTTTTTTTTGTGTGTGTAATTATAGACCAATGAATATGCTTCTAATTCATTTTACTTTTACTAAAATAAAACAACGATAATTATGAACTGAGAGGTATAAAGGAAATTGGAAAAAAATATTTCGCTTCTCTACCTGAAGAAAAAAGGCTGAGTTGGCCAGTACATGAGTTACAAATTTTTAATTTATTGGGCCTTAACTTTTATGAACACAAAACAGTAGATGCAAGATTTATTTATTCATATTTATATGTAATTGTGTTAAATAAATATTCATTAATTTACTTCAAAAGTTTCTTTATATTCAAAACCTGTCTCATTACTTTTGAAACAATATAAATTTGGACTTGCGGCTGTCGAATGTTTATAAAATCTATCATGTGGTTCCCATTGTCTTGAACTTTGGCCATCCCTGATATATATATACACTCACTTCTAAAAGTTATGCACGGAGAGGTTATGTTAAGTTCCGGAAGCCAATCAGAATTGGAGAGGATGCAATTCGCTGCAGAGTTAGATGGAAGTATGCAAATATGTTAGGTAACAGCCAATCGTACTTTCATGTCAAGAAACATGCAAAGAAGGCAGTCTTATAAGAAGCCCTTTATGAAGGGTTACAGAAGTTGATTGTAAGTGCTGATAGAAGGTGTTTAAAACTCTCGTACAATTGGTTTTCAAGATATACGGGTTTCTATGACTTCCAGAAGACAAATGAAAGATTCTGAGCGCTGGCGTGCTGTGGGGCGCATTGAAAGATGAATGGAAAATTCTGAGTGCTGCCGTGCTGTGGGGGCACATTGAAGCAAGACAGTCGATCACAGATGTAGCTCTTTTCTTCGGCATTCATCATTCTGTAATTTCACGTTTATGGAAACAAATCCAAACCACACAGACAGTTGTCCGAAGGCCCGTAGCTGGTCGCCCAAGGGTTACAATCCCCACGGAAGATCGATATATTGCTATTGTAGCCAAACAGAATCGCAGAGCGACCTCCTCACGTGCAACATCTATGGTTACAGCATCCATTGGTAAAGCGATTTCTACAGCTACTGTACACTGAAGATTACATATGAGTGGACTGTACGCCCAGGTACCTCGAGTTTGTGTTCCTCTATCCATCTAATCAAGAGGGGCACGATTACAGTGTGGTGCCGGGAACATGTTAATTGGAATGTGTGTGACTGGGGCAATATCATGTTTACTGATGAGTCAAGATTTGCTCTGGAGCCAGATGACAAGCGTATAACGATATGGCATGAACAACGAACACGCAATCTGTCCCAAAACATCACGCATTCCGAGACGGAAGCATTATGGTGTGGGCAGGGATTTTATTAGGATACCACACCGACCTGCACATCTTTAAGAGGGGTTCTTTGACGGCTGTCCGGTATCGAGATGAAGAACCCATTGTGAGATTGTATGCTAAACCCATTGTGAGATTGTACGCTGCAGCAGTTGGTCCTACTTTTGTTTTAATGGACAATAATGTACGTCCCCATAGAACTGACATCGTCGATGACTACCTGGAGTGGGAAGGGATTGCACGTATGGCGTGGCCAGCATATTCGCCCAACCTTAATCCCATTGAAAATCTTTGGGATACTCTCAGCCGTGCGTATCTTCACTGGCTTGTTATTGAGCTGGAAACTGCTCTACAAGAAGAATGGTGATTGCTTAATTCTGTGGTGGTTGACCACCTAATTGAAAGCATGATCACAACGTGTAAACTTTGTATACAGATAAGGGAGCATCACATATCCTATTAATGTCCCTTTTTTTTTTTCCATTTTATGTTGTTTATTTTCACTTTAACTTAATTTTGTTTAAGCCTCAAGTATGTCATTATCTGATAATTTACAAAAATTTGATATTGTTTTCATTTCTGCATATAATTATTAATTTTGTTTATGCATAAATAAATATGCTACTTTTCTGCCAAATTTTGTGTCGATCAAAGCAGTATTTGTTGATTTTTTGCGTTTTACATCTTCATGCTTAACTTTTGGAAGTGAATGTATATTAAATTACTTTTGCCGCTGAGGAATTTTCCAAATTTTAAAATTTGATTAGTCAGCACATCTGTTATTGTGATTAAGTTTTATAAACTACCCACCGTTATATATATATCTATATGTTGTATATTACTGCTATGTTATAAGGCATAAAAAGTTTATTTCAATCTGTCGAAATATGCTAAAGTGGTAGAAAAATTTATTAAATATTTTATGTATATCTTTTGAAGAAACTGTATTTTATGTATCTAATTGAATTATTTTGTTTTTCAGGCTATTTTTTTGTTTTAAAAGTTTCTTGAAGTCAAAGCTGATGTTTTGTGCAGTGGTATGTATACTTTGCTTTCTGGTAAATCTTTTCAATTTCAGTAAAAATAGAGTGCATGTGGACTTCTATTTTAGAATAGTAATATTTCTTTAGATAAAAAAATAGTAATTTTTCAATATTAATTTAATATTTTAAAATTTAATTAAATGAATATTTTAAGTCTTTTGTATTAAGTAATCTTTTATAGTAATTAGAAATTTTTGCAAAATATGTGCTGATGTCCTGAGTCAGACAAATATATTAAAATAAAATACTAAGCTTAACAAATTTTTTAGAGTTCTAATGATTACAAAGCTCAATAAGTCATCCAAAAACAATATGTTGCTTGTACATTTTTTATACATGCATTGTGTTCAGTAAATAAGCCCAAGTAAGTAGATCTCCAAGTTTCTGAAAACCTTATAATTCAGACAGAGTGACTCAAAGTAGACCACAAAATAATAAAAAAAATTATATTTAAAAGATTTAATGATAAAGACATTTATTATTTTCCATACGAAATAAACATTAAGAAGCAGGGAGAACTGGATCTGGATTCTTAACTTAAAACTTTTTCTTAAACTACATTCATTCTATAGAGTGACATGGAAAGTTCAGTGCAATTTAGGTAGCTACTCATGGTATGGCAGAAAAACAATATTAAATTACTAATTTTGCTTAGCTACTTAAGATTTTATATTTGTTTCCTGTTGCCCTTAAATTAATGTTTAAATTCCCTTTCCTCCTAGAGTACATATCCTCATATAATACTATTACTAAATCTCGAATTCCTAGATTTGGGTTTTCAGCCTATAAACAAAACGCTGAAACTGGTCTGTAAGTTCAGAGTTCAGTATCATTTCATTCACATACCATTGTGTTCCAGTTGACAGCTAATTGCAGGCTAAGCTGATCCACTCGAACACCAAGAGTCTGAAGTGAAAAAAGGTCTTCATATGTAAGTTTTCTCTTTCAGTAGATCCATTATTTTCCTATAGCCTGCAGATGACCCTGCAGGGCCTATGCATCCGTAGTTCTAACTCACCACTTCGATCATTCCAGCACTTTCCTTTACTACCTTAAGGACGAATTAGAATACTAGAAGGGCAAGTTTTTCATCCTGTAAGAGCAAAGCTCAGAATAGAGTGTATAGTTTTGCAGTGACCCAGGGCAACTGCAAAGATTTATCAGGGCTACAACATACACTCACGTTTGTGAAAATTGCAACACCATGAAGGACTTACGCGAGTGAGCTGAAATTTTCAGGAAATGCAAAGTAGCGCATGATATGCAAATGATTAGAATTGCAAATCCGTAGCGCATGCGTATGCTGAGCAGCGCCCTCTGAACGGCTGATGGATCCGAATAAATAGACGGCTGTAGCGAGGCGTGTATGGTTATCGGTGGTTATCTGCTAGTGGTAAACGTTAACTCAATCTGTACTTATGCCTCGTCGACGAAAGAGAGCGAGATTTGAACAACTTACAGAGTTTGAACGAGGGAGAATCATCGGCCTTCGTGAAGCTGGATTGTCGTATCGTGCAGTAGCCTCTCGTGTGCAGCGTAACAGCAGCACAGTGATGCGCGTTTGGAAGCAGTGGACGGACGAGTGTCGGACAACTCGGAAATCCGGGAGTGGACCCCGAAATGTGACGTCAGCTCGCGATGATAGACACCTGGTCCGCATGGCGCGGACGGACCGTACAGCTTCCTCTAGACAATTGGCAGCACTGTGGTCAATAGCTACAGGTGTTTCATTGTGTGCTTCATCAATTCGTAGACGTCTGCTGCAGTGTGGACTGCGCGCACGGACTCCTTTATACAGGATCCCCCTAACGCACGACCATCGCCGCCTGCGGCTACAATGGGCCAATCAGCATAGAGACTGGCGTGCTGATTGGCAGCATGTCGTGTTTTCTGACGAATCCCGCTTTAATTTGTGGTACCATGATGGCCGCATTCGTGTCAGACGCTATGCCGGTGAACGCCACCTTCCGGAGTGCATTATCGAACGCCACAGTGGACGAACACCCGGAGTTATGGTCTGGGGCGCCATAGCATATCATAGACGATCTCAATTGCTACGAATTGTGGGCAATCTGAACAGCAACCGGTATATCCGTGAAGTTCTACAGCCCGAAGCTGTTCCCTTCCTTCAAAGCTTGCCAGGCGCTGTATTTCAACAGGACAATGCCCGCCCTCATACTGCTCGGATTGTTAAATCCTTCTTTGCAGCGCAGCAGGTACAGCTTCTTCCTTGGCCTGCGTGTTCCCCGGATATGTCGCCAATTGAACATGTGTGGGATGTCATTGGTCGGCGTCTTGCTCGTGATCCTCGTCCTGTTGCGTCTGCAGACGAACTTTGGGTACGCGTACAAACGATATGGAATGCTCTTCCTCAGTCAGACATTCAAACTTTGTTTGACTCCATGCCACGTCGTGTAGCAGCACTTATTGCGGCGCGTGGTGGCCACACAAAATACTGATTCTGATCTCTTGTTCTTGTTTGTTTGCTTTGAACATTTAATCATTTATTTGTACCACTACCACTCAACTGTGTATTAAATTGCATTCAATTATGACGATTCCTTCTTGGTGTTGCAATTTTCACAAACGTGAGTGTATTTGCCGAAAAGCTGGCCAAGGTTACCCCCCCCCTTTCTTGGTTGCCATACCCATCCAAATATCATAGGCTGCAAGTAAACATAAAATTAATGCCTGACCAATGCAATGGGAAAAATTTCCTCTCGGATCAATTGAAAAAGCTGTCATAAACAAATCATGCCTGTCATCATGATCACTGCCAGCAATGAGTCAAACATGTGAGGAATAAAGTTCGATCTCTGTTACCGTCTGAAAACAAGGTCTCAATGCAAAGAAATAAAGTCAATCCTGCCCTTTTCAGTCTGAAAAGAGTTCTCTCAATACTCTTCTTTTCAGAAAACCCATTTATCTGTCAGTTGTGATTTTAGCAAAAGTAAAGCAAAGATGTCGGTTATTTTATTTTTCACACTTTGTAAGGAAGCTGTCCACAGCTTCTTCTGTCAAAAGTACAAGAAGGTGTAATTTATTTTGCAACAGAAACTTTTCTGTCTCAACATTAAAAACTGATCAGCAAGGTAATCTTAACTGCTGTTGCTCCCATTCACAGCCAGTTAAGAAGTTTTTTCCGGAGACACTTACCAATAACTAACAATGCTCTTGTTTTAACTACCCCCAAAACAGAAGTTCAGGAAAACAATCCCAGTTCTTTGTGAGAACACCTAGAACCAAAAATAATGTAGCAAAAGCTTTAACTCCCAAAAATAAATTCCCATGACACTAATCAACAAATAGTTTCAATTAAATAAAAACTTCATTTGCAGTTAATTAAAATACATTAACACTGTTAAAATTTGGGACACCTCAGATATGATCCCTTCATATTATAATTAACAAAAAAAAGAAAACTTTTGTTACGTATGGCGTTATTGGAAACGTTAATCCAAACATATGAAACAACTCAAGTATCGCTCAAGAACAATGATATATAATAATAAAAAAAAAAGAAACTTTAAAGTAAGAACCAGAATAAATGAACATGGGAACAAAAATTTAAAATTTAAATAACAAAGGAACATAAGAGATGTAGTCTTTACAATGAGTTCATGAAAGTTCTGGCATTCCAGTGCAGTTTGCTTATCTCACCACATTTCTGAGATTGTTATCTAGTTCTGGGCATATAGGAAGATGCTCTGCATTCGTGATGCCTGAATTACAAATTTGCCATATACTAGATGGAAGGATGCCAGTTTTATTAAGATGATGTGCCATGCAATCTTGGCCTATTTACAGTCTGAAGTTTGCCACAGCCTCTTTAAGGGGCTTTTGACAAATTTTTTTCCAAGTCTCTTGATTTCCAAGCCCAGGATTTGCCTGTTGATTTTGCTGCCTGGTCAGCTTTAAGAGTGTCCATTAATTTCTTAAAAATATGTGTTTTAAGTGACTCTGATGGAAGTGGTTTGCTGTCTTGTGGCTCAAGTGTTCCTCTCTTAGCTAGTGAGTCTACCCTTTCGTTGCCTTCTATACCAACAGGGGAAGGGATCCATTGAAAAATCATTGTTTTGTTGTATTTATAAAGAAAGTTCAAGGTTTGTCTTATTTCTGAGATAATCTGAGTGTCTGTGCTGTAACTACAGACTGAATGGCTACTTTGGAATAGACTAGAATAACTGTGCTAGAAAAAAAAAATCATTCTTTACCTTGAGGTTTTCTATAGCTAGTGAGATTGCAAGGCTCTCTGTATCAAAATTTGATATGGAAGTGTGCCACAGGAATACATCGAGAAAAGAGTTTACTGTATACACCAGTCCCAGTATTGTCTTGTATTTTAGAGCCATCAGTGTATATTCTAGTCCATTTAGGTTCAGAGTATTGTTCATGTAGCATACATAATTCATTTGCTTTTAATATTGTATCAGGAATGTTTTTCTTTCCCAAATCATTAATATCTAGCTCGTATTTGATATTAATATATTCAAAGGGGATTAACCATGACCTTGTTGCAATTCATTGGTTTGTTTTCATCTATTTCTTATAATTTCTCGTAAGCTTGTAGGGGAGACATTTGGGTCTTCATGGTACTTGGTTTGCATTCGCTCATCCATTGCACTCTGTGCGTGGCTTTCATTTTAACAAATGTAAAATCTGAAAGCTTTCAAATTTTTTTTTTTACGAACTTTTTGAGATTTTTTTTTAAACTAACAAACTTAACTTTAAGTGGCATGACTACCTTTATGTCGTGAAATTTTTTGTCATTTGATATATATATATATTACCTTATTTAATATATTTTACTTTCTTATTTATTATTTTAATATTCTAAATATTTTAATCAATGAAAGTTTTTAAAATTTAGATTAAAAGAACAAATTATGCAAATTTAGGTAATAAACGCTGTTTAAATATAATTCTCTAAAGGAACATAAAAAGATTGTGCCACTCAGTAAAGCCCAGTGAATCAGAAGGTGACTGCATTTGACTAATTGAGAAATAATTTCTGATATGACTCATTTATGAAAAATATTCCGTTTGAGCAATCAGACTTGTGTTTTCTGCTGTATAGTTTATTTGCACTTACTTTTTTAATTATAAAATGTTGTCAACTACTTTGCTTTCCTTGATTTTTTTTTGTCAAATGGCAGGCACTAGTCTATTCAGCATTGGTGATTCCTAAGGCCAGGAGTAGTGGCCATTTTATTGTGAAGGCACCTAATAGGTGACCACCATTGCCTCTATGAAGAGATGCACAGTTACAACCATGTCTTATCCAGGATTTGAACCCATGCCCTTCACTACTGCAGTAAGCTCCCTAACCACTATACTGTCTGGACAGCACTTCCCTTGTTGTTTACTTCAGTGATTCTTAACCTGTGAAGCAAGGGGTCGCGAGAATATCCAGGAGAAAATATTTAAAAAAATTGATTAACTGACTAAAAGGAAAGCACGCATACACATAGAAAACGAAATACATTTTGACATATTTAATAATTAGCTTATTAAAGTAAAGCAACTTCTAAATCAAAACTTACTTAATTAAAACATACCAAATTTAAAACAAATTTAATAATTATTAGTGAGTTCCTTGGGCCTGTCTTGCAGACCAAAGTTTTTCGAAGGAAGACTTAATAGCCACTCTCAGTTCTGTTTCTATATTTTCTCTTCAAAGAACCCACAGCAGAAAATCCAGTTTCACAAAGGTAGGATGTTGAAAATGGTAACACAATGTAAAATGTCCTTGTTTTTAGTGCCGAAAAATAATCCTCTACTCCGGACGAAAATTCAAATAGTGATTTATTACCAAATTATCTTTTGGTTTCGCCACTTGTCGTGAAGTCTATGAATTTTTCTTTCTCATCAATTGAGAGTCCTTCGGGAGTCTTATGAAATGGATCTCTAATCCACTCGCAACTTGCTATCAGTTTGTCATCAACAAGAAAATACTTTTTAAAATTCTTTGCCAGCATGTCTAAATGATTTTCAATGGTTACAAAAACAACTTTTACATTTCTTCTTCAGCCTTGTAAATTTTAGTACAATCATTTACATTTGTAAACATTGTTAGTTTTTCTTGCTTTAAATTTCTGCTCCACCATTCCAATTTTCTACAAAAAGCATTAACTTTATCACTCGTATCCAATATATGTGTATTTGTTTCTTGGAGTTGAAGATTCAAGTTATTTAATTTCTCGAATATGTGGACCAAGTAGCTCAATTTCATCGTAAATAAACCATCACAAAAATTCTGTCTGTTTTCTTCTTCTAGGAAAATGGCAATTTCTTCTCTTAATTCATAAACACGTTGCAAGAATTTCCCACTTGTTAACCATCTTGCCTCACAATAAAATAGTAATGCTGAATGTATTGCACTCATGTCTTCACGAAGTGTGGAAAAGATTCTTGATTTCAGGGACCTCATTTTGATATAATTTACTACAGTTACAACCGTAGTTAACACAATATGCAGACCAGGACTCATTTCTTTGAAAGCCAAAGCTTCTCTTTGGATCATGCAATGCGTCCAGACTCACTGAGGCGATTTTTGTTTTACATGTGCTTATATAGTTTGGAAACTTCCAGACATTTAATGAGCACCATCGGTGCATATTCCAACACAGTTTTTCCATTCTATGTGTGCCTCATTCATAAAATCGTTTAAAATAGCAAATAAGGGGAGTGCTGTTGTTTGAGTTCTGTTGGGTTTGCAGAAAAGTAGTTCTACTACTGACATATTATCACAAAATTGAACATAGGCAATGAAATGAGCATCTTTATTACTATCTGTAGTGTCATCAAGCTGTATTGAAAACAATTTGTCACGCAACTTTGAGAAAAGCTGACACTGTACATCTTCAGCTATATCACCAATTCGACGAGGAACAGTATCATTTGAAAGAGGTATGGACTGCAATTGTTTTGAAAAATTATGTCCAAACAGAGTTTCTACAATCTCAGTTGCAACTGACAAAATAAGCTCTTCAGCAGCAGTGTGAGGTTTTTTACATCTGGTATTTTATATGAAACTTTGTAGAATGCAGTTAAAGCTTTTTTAATCACAGACAAAGTTCCTTTAAAAAATGATTTTTCCTTTTCATATGATTTTAATTTTAATTCGAAGAATTCTCTGAGTTTGTTGACGTGCTCACTATGAAGTGTTTCCAAATGTCGTTTAAGTCTATTAGGTTTCTTGCTGTCTGCAACCAACATTTTTGAGCAAATGATACACAAGGGCCTTTCTTCTTCATTTACTTCAGTGCTCGTAAACCCCAAATTTAAGTATTCTTGAGAATATTTTCGGAACCACGCTCGTCTCTGTACTTGTTGATGCTTGACTATTGTCTAATGCTCGCTTACGCCCGCTTAAAAAATTATCCAGGAGTCTGAATAAATCTGCTGCCGAGAATTAATATTGTGAATTGCAATTAACACGAAAACATATATAACATACGATAGATTTGGTAGCGGTCGACTCGAACGAGAATTGAAACTTGCAGTATCGAACATTTTGCTTCTTCCTATGAAAAAACATTTGCTCTGCGCATGCTCGAGACAGCTTCCACAAACCATATTACTTATTTTTTCTCATTTCTCTAGTCATGCGTCTGTTTTATTTCTTTCTTATTGTAAAAAAAAGTATTCCCAGTTTCTAAATTTAGCTCGCCCTATCTAGCTCCTGTCACGCCGTCTAGGTTAACTTTTATTAACAATTTTTGTACTTTCATATACTTTTAACGTTATCTCCTTGTTTGGCTTTCATTTCAAATATAATATTTAAATTTTCTCCGCTTCCATTCGCTTCCTCTGTTCACTGCCCGCTTTGCAAAATGCCAGATCTGGTTTCTCGCCAACCTTGGCTCGCTTTTATGCGTGTTTTGGAAGTTAGTTAAAAATAATTTAAAAACAGAAATCAAAATACTCAATATATATTATTGTTGTATGCATTTTATTGTATGCGGGAGGGGGGAAGGGTGCTTGATGAAAATTATGATTGAAAACTGGGCCACGAATAATGAAAGGTTGAGAAACGCTGGTTTACTTGATCTGTTTAAAAAACTTATTTGCTTCTGTGATGATATACATTTTTTTATCTCTGATACTTCAAATTTAAACATTAATAATAAAAAATAATGGTGATGAATCACTATCTTATCACATATTATATGTAATGGCTTTGTTGATAATCTGAGAAATGCCCTAAAAGGCAAAGAAAACTTTTACGATAAATTTGAGCAGAATGTCTATTTTATATAAAGTTTACAAGTTAAAAACAGGAAAGAAGTGCCAAGTATATATTATATTTACTTGCATATTTCTCCCTGTTGTATATTCTCCCCCTAGTTTTTTCACGATATCATTTAGAAAATTCTGATTTATAGTAACAATTTAAAATGTGTACATAAATAGAAAAGGATTACATATTAATGCAATAATTTTGGTACATAAATGGGAAAGGATTGCATATTAATGCAATCACTTTGGCACAGTTTTTTACAGATGAAAAAGTAAAAGCTACTTGTCTGGTCAAAGTTTGTGGTTTTTGTGAATTTTTTAGAAGGATTTCTAAATTATCAATATTTATCATAAGTCGGCAGACATTATCTACATACCAAAAGAAAATAAGCAATTTAAAATAGCAATTTTAATTACTAAATGAAACTTATGTAATGCATTAAAAAATAAAATGCATTTTTTCTCCAAATCTTTCTGTAATTTTTTTATGCTACTCTGTTCCCCAAGCACACAGCAATCTTGTTTTTTCTTTAAAATAAAATCAGAGTTGCAGAGACTCAGCATTGTGTAAACCCTGGCAATACTGATATCTGCTATGTTCATATCCTTCTTACACCCTTTTGAAATTTTGCAGTAAAATTTTGTATTAGTGCAGAAATTTTACTGCAATTTCTTCCATTGCTAACAAATTCCACAAACACATATTTTAAAATTAAGTAAAAAAAATCACAATTTGTTTATAAAAAACATTGGAACTCAACAAAAAGAATGCATAGAAAATGGCGACATTGCTTGACAGAAAGATTGTTATGAGCATGGTTACCTGAAGAATGGTTGGGTGCACGGTTGCCAGATTTTGGCTCATTCTGAAAATTTGGCAGCTTCTTGCAATAGCACATAAGTACCCAGTAAAATACTTTCTATAAGTAAAAAAAATATAGATATTTATAAGCCCTTTAAAATATTTGATATAATAATACTTAGTGTGTTTTTCTGTGTGCATTTTAATGTATTATTTTTATCATTTAAGACAGGTCTTCAGAAATAGTATACACTGCATATTTTTATCCTTTCAATTTTCGAGCAATAAAATTAGTAAGAAAAGGGGGGAAATACGCAATACGGTATTCATTAAGTTGATATATATTCATTTTGCTTGTGAAGAAGTGTCTTTTGTTGATTTTCATCAATATCCTGTTGCATTTACCTTTCTCAATGTTTTCCTCATTTGTGCTTATCAGTGGATGTGCACTCTCTATTTGACATGTTGCCTGTTTTGATTCCAGAAAAGCAGTCATGCTGTTGCTCAAAGCATTATTTTAAAGAGTTGTGGAAGTAAATAGCAATCTCAGTCTGCAGTTTTCCTAAACAATAAGCAGAACTCCATGTATATTATTTGTTCTTTATGATAACATATTGCAAAAATTGCAGGCAGTTGTGAGCAGAAGCACTTGCATATCAGCTAAACTGCTGTATTCAGAGTGATGTTATTTGACAAATAGGGGTGGGAAATCCTAAGCTAGCAATGCCTGCAAGAATGACGTGGAATTATGAAATTTTGACTTAAGAGTATTATCTTTCTGGTTTTTAGTATATAGCTACCCTAGGTATGCTGCCCGCCATTTATTAAACTTGCTGGTTGTAAATATCAGCCACTTGTTACATTCAAATTTCTAAGAACCAAAACAAAGATATACTAATTCACAGGAAACTTACCATTTATTAAACTAGTAACCACCATTTATAAAACTTAGATTGGCAAAACACTGATACTTCAATGCCAGATTTTCTTACGTGTACCTATGAAAGTTTATCATAGTTCTTCCATTCAGTATATTGCCAATGCTTTAGTTGTTCAGATGTTTAATGATAAAATAGATATGACTGAAATTTTCATACTCTTCAGCCCGTGTACTTGTGAGACATTGTTTTCAGAGTTTTGTGCCCACACTGGACAACAAAGGGGCAAGATTTTATCTTTACAAAAACAGTACTTTGCAGGCATTTTAATAAGTTCCTATCGAATACGAATGAATCAAGGTAGAAGTTCAACTTCTTTATCTCATCTTTTAAGGTTTTCAAAGTCAGAATCTTTCTTTTAAGATGTTCATATTATGTTCATTGAGAGTTATAAAAAGAGTTGCAAATTCTTAGAAAGTCTTTACCTGAAAGATGGTGATCAAAAAAGGCCGCCAGCAATTTTGCAGAATTGAGAATACAACTGAAAAACTGTCATTGAACAGTATAAAACATAGATAGTCATTGAACAGTATAAAACATAGAAACATAGATTTGCAAGAGACAATTTCGCTAAGGACGTAATTATTAAAACTATTTTTAGAAATAATTAAAGAATGAATTTCAAAATTTTAGCTTAAATGTCTAATTATTATTTCAAATGGATTATTGAATTAGTTGCTAGTGATTATTTTACTTGAAAAGTCTAAAACTGGTACCATAATCTACAATACTGAAATCATCATCTTTTTAACTCAATTGCTTAATAAATTTAAATATGTTTGAAACAGAAAAGATTTTAATAAATGGCCAACACTGTATATCATTTAATATCAAAATATTAGCAAATAATTAAATGTAAGGAAGGACTATTAAGAATCCTGTGCTGAGGCTGCAGTGAGTTAAACATAATTTTAGTTAAAGGGGAATATTCTTATTAAAATTCTGTTGTTTAAAATTAAATAAGGAGAATTACAGTTTGAAATTTAAATTCATTATTTTTAAAGTAATATTTATAATTTTTTTAAAGGCTAGTCGGTATTTCACTATCCTATCGGTTGTTCATTTTTAATTATCATTCAAAAATTTTTATCACATTTTTATGCATATCCATTACTATTGGCCGTTGCTAGCAAAGCAGTTTTTTCATACCAGTCTGACTTTTACTATTTAATACCTTAAATTTTAATAATATATTTAAACCTAAAAAAATTTAATATTGCCTTAAAAATAATGAATTTGTAAATTGGAATTTAAAATTGTAATTATCTTTAATTTTAAATAATAGAATTTTAATAGGTGTATTCTCCTTTAATTATAATTGTATTTACTATCAAAAAGTATATAAACCTTAAACTGTTTCTACAGGAAAGTACCAAATTTGGGCACAAAGTTTATTTTTTCTTATTTAATTTCTAAACTTTCTGGTAAAAATAAAATAAAGGTGGGTGCATAATATATTGGATCATCAGGAAAGTTCTATGGCTTTATGATGATAAAAAAAAATGAAATGGTAAAAAAATGTAAGATAATTTCACTGAATAACATAACTAAAATTTTATTCTACAACAGAACATTCCTTTTGTAAAAAACTTAGGTTTATTTGTAATGACATTATTGGGGTTCTTTTTGGTAGTCTAATGCAGAAATGAACCTTAGGATGTTAAGAGAATTTTGAATGACTTGAAGAAATTAAAATCCGAAGTGGCAAGGTCGGGGAGGGGGAGAGAAGCACATACCTACTAACATATTCAACAATATACTAACCATATTTAACTAGTCTTTGACATTTATTGAAATATGGGGCTGAGCATTACCCTGACAGAAGACAACACCTTAACTGTTAGCCAGTGTTCTGGGTGCTACAAATTTCTGCTTTTAAAACTGCCATTTGGGAATGATATTTTTTTTTAATTTATTATTTGATTTGGTGCAAAAAATCATAGTATACAACAGGCGTCGACAACGTATTGTATGCGTGCCAGGGCATGCAGTACAATTCTCAGTAGCACTCTACACCACTCTACAAAGTTATCACATAAAGATATATTGCCCTGTCTTTCCTCTAAATGTCTACTAAAAAGGGAAAGCCTGATGTTCCCAGTTTTAAAGACTCTTGGAGAAATGAATATATATTTGTATAGAAAAAGAATCATGTGTCTGTTGTATCGCAAAGCATGGTGTGTAGCACATTAAGTATACAAAGACCTTTTCAAACTAAATATTATTCTACATTTGAGAATTAAGATGAGAAATTTGAAGTTATAAAAGAGCTGTTTTTGGATATAAGAAATAGGTTACATTTTTTGTCAAATAATTGAACCAAACCTAAAGTGTAAAATGTAGTTTCGTATTTGCTCATTGTGTAGTTGCCAAAGGCAAAATTTTCACAGATGGTGATTACAGCACACATTTACAAACAATATTACCCTGAATTAAAAAAAAAAGATCGGCTTCTGTGCAAACTATTGAAAGATGAATAACTGAAATAGTAGAAAATGTAACAACGGAATTCTGAATTACAAGAAACTGTTGCATTTAGTGTTGCTGTTGAAGAAAATACTGAAGTGAATCATGTTGCATGCTTTTTTTTTTTTTTTGTTATTATGTTGTATGTTGTTTATTTTAATAATTATGTTTAAAAGATGCTTAATATATGTCTAATTAAAATTTTTTATTTATATTGATGGAATAATTTTAATGAGTACCTTTAAATGATGAATAATTAATATATAATAAAACTCTAATTCTGTATTCTTAACCTCTATTCCCTAACTCTGCATGCATTGCTGAGGGAATCGAATTGTTTCAAATATTTCCTTCTATGCAGCACCCTGAATCATATTAGTAAATTGGTTTGGCACACCACAGCTACAAGGTTGCCGACTCCTAGTATATAATTTCTTTGTAGTCCCACCTTAGACAAAGCATTACATTTTTTTGTTGCAGCCATCCTTTCGATGTTACAAACGCTCTTTCTTACTGCATGTTTTCTTTTCCTTGTAACATTATTGTATAGTATCGACTTTTTATCTCCAGTAACGAGCATTTACAAAAAACAATCCTTTTTAATTTTTTAACAAAGAATTGTGCTGAAACTTAAGCAAGCATATTCTGCTCTGTTAAAATATGGGTACCTATACATCATTAACAGCTTACATGCCCAGTCTTCTTCAATTGATAATGTATGATACTTCTTGAAATGTTTAGCTTGTGTATAACCCTGTTACAAAGTTCCGGAACTGTATAAAATGGATTTTCAGTGGTGGCATATTAGATGATAGCCATCCAGGGAGGGCATCATTTTTGAAGCTGAAATTTTATGTTTAAGCTTTCTAAACAACCTTCAAAGTGTATCATCAGAAACAGCATTTTGTCAGTATATGGATCAAATTTTATGAGCATTCTGACCAGCATTTCTTTATTTTCCTTTTTTAAATAAAAGAGCTTAGTGTTATAAAAAATTAACTTTTGGCTTTTCCATTCTGAGATTGCACTGAAGCGAAAATTATGCCACAGCGAATGGTAAAATTATGCAGCATGAGCACAAAAGATTGTACTTAAGCATGTAAAGCACATCACTGCCACTTCTTATGAACAATAGCAAAATAATTAGAAGAAAACACTCTTTGATTTAGAAAACTGCAGAACTTTCTGGATGACCCACTGTATTCTAATAATTTATATGGGTACTTATGTGTTATCGCAACCACCTACTTAGCAGAAGTTATTAAATTTTCCAAATGTGCCCACTCTGGCAACTATGCATACAAATATTCTTTTTGCAATCTTGCTCATGACAATCCTTCAGTGAAGCAACATCGCTGTTTTTGTATGCATTCTTTTTCTTGTATTCCAAGTTCTAGCAGTTTTTAGTTATTGGGATATTTTTTACCTCCAGCTCACTTCTAAAATATAATTTGTCGAGTTTCCAAACAATGGGAGAAACCGTGTTACAGTATCTGCTGGACTATAGTATTTTGCGACAAAATCACCTAAAAGAATAAATTGAGATGTGTTTGAGAGATAGCTGGTTGGTATTGCCGAATAAGTGCAAATCTCTGATTTTTTTAAGCAAAAACAGATTGCTGGTGCACTGGGAGAAAAACCATGCTAAAAATAGTAGAGAAGGATTTTGTGAAAAATGTAAGCATTTTATTTTTTAGTTGTATAATAATTATTTATAATTAAAGATTATATTTCAAATTTTTAACTTGTGCTTTGTTTTGATACGTGTATAATGTTTGCAGACTTATAAATATTGTTAGTTTGGAAATGTGATTTCAAAAAATGTCATGAAAATCACTTAGATCCAAAAAGTAATTTTTAGGTATTCATCTGTAAAAATTTGGCATGTTTCGCCAAGATGGTTGCATTAATACGTAAGTATCTTTATATATGTATGTTCTTCACAAATTTCATGATATACATTTTATATTTAAGAAAATAAAATATTGTAAAATAAATATTTTTCCTTAAATGATTTTCTACCGTATTTTTATGTGTATTTTCATTTTAGATATCAAGTATAATGCCATGGATGAAAAGGATGAATTTCGGAGGTAGGTAAAATAGTAACACTGTAATTAATTACTTCTCACACATGCAAAATATTTTGCCCTAATAAATGTTAATTATTCATCACTTTACAATAATTTCCGTATTAGAAAATGATGCCTCAGCATCTCTGATAGCCATTGAATAATATTCTTAATCTTGCCACATGGCATCTATTTCATTCCATTGAGTGCGTTGACACCCCTATATTGGGAGTGCATTCACCCAATATAGGAGTGGCAATGTTTTAGCTGATCTATGTTTGTATAATTTAAAGCACAGCTTTTTGGATTGAAACTTTTTACATGTTAAAAAAATCTGCATGATGGTGAACACGGATTTGTATAATAGATTTATCCTGTTCAAGATTTTTGGAGTCTGCTAAAGAAATTCTGAAGTAGAAGTGTTGGTATGTCAGTTTATTAATGTTCTTACAATAATGAAATTAGAAATTAGTTAGTAGACAAGTAGTAACAACTTTAGCAAAAATAACCAAAAACTTACTTTATATCCAAAAGCAAAGTTAGATAAAACTTTACACGTAAGTTTTGCTTTATAACATTCAGATTCAGTTCTCATCAATTGCTAAACTATTCACCCATTGAAGTCTGTCAGCTGATTGAGACAAAGACCCCTGTATTATCTTCAGCAACTTTCGGTAATGTTTTTAAATTGAAAACTCATTTTTTGATTTCCAAATATTTTATTCTATTTTAAAGTTAATTGTTTAAGATTTATGAAGTTAAAAACAAGACATGTACACATGGATACATTAAACTGTCATTTTTTAAATCGATATAAATGATTGCAGTGCTACCAAAAATAAAAATTAGCTGCTTTTCAAGCCTCTTCAACTTTATTTTATCTGCACTAATTGCCCAGAGCCACATCAGCCTTATTTTATCAACACTAATTGCTGAGAGCAGGAAATAAAAACATTAAATTAAACAATATAGAAATATGATAGATCATTTAAAGTATCTGGTATTATAAAATGTCTGAAAGAAGCTTATGGGACAAATAACACGACAAATAACCATTGTGTGATGTCCTTAATCATACAGATCACACTGACTTAATGATTACTTTTTTTTGCCTTAAAAATAATTTTACAAATGAAATAAGAACTGGAAGTATGATAACTCATTTGGCATATAAAGCACATAATGAAGTTTAACAGTAAAACTAGACAATTGGCAGCTTCAGTGCATATTTGGTGATCTCTGTTGGGTTAGAATGTGGTTGTCTTATAGAATGTGTTTCTTATTATAATTATCAGTACTATGTTTACTTATTTCTCACAAGTATTAATTATTTTCAGTGGTATTGTATGTGAGTGCAGAATGCAAGGATTTACTGTATTTTGCTTTTAAATAAGAAAATATGTTTTAAGCAACTCTTAAATTGAAATAGAAAGCTAACTGCTCATTTAGTTTTAAATAAGGAGTCAGCTTTCAGAACAAGCAAATGTACTTCAACAATGGTAAGTGATTTTTTTATAATGCAGAAAGTATTAAGCCGAAGAAAGTATTAAGCCTGACAGATTTTAAGCCTCAAAATTAAATCAGTTATTACTTAACATTAGTTCATCAGCATCTGAGTGTTTTAAGACTTAGGTGAACTAGCTAGCTTGACTCATGGTGGCTAATGGGTTGATTGTGGGGGGTATTCCCAAAGTTTTCCTGTTGTGAAACTTAAATGCAAGCTAGACTTTTTAAGAAAGTTCTCTATGAAGGCTCTTTTATGTAGATGGTCCTCATGTATTCGCCATGTTAAACATACATGCATCAACTCTAATATCACTGTCTACCTGGCATGGAGAACTACTTTTGATTCTGTACCTAGTTCAATCGAATAATGATGAAATGAGAAAACAATCAGGCAGTTATTCTCCCAAATATACTTCTGAGCAGTGGTGCTATGAGAATTTTAACAAAAGGTTCTCTTATCATACTTTGTTATAGAAACAAAATTATATTTTAATTAATTTTTTTACTTCTTGCAAAAATTGAAAATGAAACTAATTGTGAATGAGCAAGAAAACACTTTTAAGTTAAAAAAATCTTTTAAGAAAAAAGTTGAAAGCATTTCTTCTAGAAATTTACTCATAGTTTTTGATGCAAAATCACTATTCACCAATGTCGCATTGGAGGGTGTGTTAAGATGTGTAGAAACCAGACTTTGTGAATTTCATTTCTCTTGCATTGACTAATTTCCCTCACTCGACTCTGAAATGATTAAGCATCTTATCGCTCATAATGTTAAATTCAACAATAAGCCTTTGAAACCAAATCTAAACATGAGAGAAAGAACTACAATGCACGAAATTCATTCTAATCCAGACATTATCATTTCAAAGGCCATTAAAGGTGGCCAGATAATGGACAAGAACACTTACATAGCAATTGCAAGACTTGAACAATGGAACTTTGTAACTGAACAAGAGATTATGTCTGTCTATAGAATTCAAGAGAAAGCATTAAAAAAAATAAGAAGAAGAAGCAACTTAAAATATTTACATTCAATGAAATGTTTAATAAAGTAAATCAATATTAAGCTTTTTTTTTTTTTTTTTTTTTTTTAAGCTTTTTTTTCTTGTAAATTTTAATACCATTTAGATCATAAATGCTTCATTATTTCATAAATCATGATTTCATATTTTTTCTTTTATAATTTCTACATGTCATCTTATTAGATTTAAACTGATAATCTAATATCTGGAAAAATCCCAAGTCCAGGATCGTTGAAGGTTCTCCAGATCTCAGACTTTGTACTGTACTATTATTATGATGAACTTTTTCAGGCAAATCTCATTTCATCATCTAAATATGAGAAAATGAAAATGTGTAAAATTTCCATTTACAGTGATTTTGAAGAAATAATGATATGGGTACTTTCTGATTATAGTACCCTCACTGAAAATTTACAAAACAATGTAAATGAGGCAAAGCGGCATGTCACCAAAATAATTATGTCACAACCCACAATATTGTAAAAGAGCATTAATGTGGCAACTCGGTATGCCCACAGCACATGTCAGTTTTGTCTGGTGGACAGTGCCGAATGCATAGATGTCGAATTTGTGCAATTCTCTGGTATTTTTTCAGGTGGAAACAGATTGCTGTGTACGTGAGGTGAGCAATAGTGCAGAAAAAGATTCATTGAAAAAGATAAGTGTTTTATTACCGGAGTTTCGTGCTTTTTCAATTTTATTTATTAATTACTCTTTTACAGAATTTTGGCATGCCGGTATTTTGAAAATTTCTGTTGTGTTTCTTGCCGTAGTTTGGCGAGAAAGTTCTGTACTTTAAAAGAGTTTTAATTCTGTAAGGTCACTAATGAGTTTGTGACTTTTTGTGGAGGGGTGCTAGAAAATAAACATTAAAAATTAAAAATTGCGTCCTTCACCAATTAGCAACAAATTCATTTTGGCAGATTAAGTATACCGCCAGTTTTAACTATGTTATTAATTGATTATGTCTAATCAGGGCATTTGCCATCTGCAGTGTGAGCAGTTTTGCTCAGTGTTAACAGTTGACCACTCTATAATTTTTTTATGGTTTGATCAATTTTAAATATTTTTACCCATTTATAAATATGTAGTTCGTTCATGTTGGTTGTATATGCTGAACCAACATAGGGTGATGTATTTCTTCAGATATGTACCCATAGAAAATGCAGTATAGCCTGTTGTTCCTTAGTTGTGCAAGTTGCAGAATGTAGTTTTTCCAAATGTCCAATTTTACAGCTACTGATAACTTGAATATGGGTGAATAGCTATGTGCATCTGAGCTGCCAATCATTTCATGCTAGGGCAGTGCATTCTGTCAGCTTTTCTCTCTTACCAATTTCACAAACTGTCTTTACTTTTTGGTAATTTTCTCATATTTTCTACGGCTAGATAATTTTTGGTACTTGCATATTTTCCCATATACGATATAAATTGGCATTGCCATTCCAGTAGAAATTTAAAGAAACAAATCATTCTTATTTTAATTAGTTTATCAAACAGATACAAATTATGAGTATACAGCATATTAAGAGCTTAAAAATTTAAGCTCAAATTCAGATCAGTCATTTCAGTGGAAGTTTGAAAGGAACAAATCTCTTGTTATTTAGTTAGATAATCAACAGATACTTGGATACATATGCAGATATATTATGAAGCTATAAATGTTTAACTAGCTTACTGTCTGCTTTTGAGATAGATGTGCCTGTTTACAGAAACCAGTATGGTAAAATATGTAAATTGCTTACTTATTTAAATCAATTAGTGTTTACCACTTTAATTAAAAACAACTGTTAGATATATTTTAGAAAATATGTATTTAGCTTTAAAACTTGTATTATGATTATTAAGATTTTTTCTTAAAATGTGAAAACTAAAAAATTGCTTTGATTAGTAATTATGATTATTAAGATTCTTTTCTCTTGAATCAAAATGGTGAAAGAAAAAGTAGTTTTAGTAATTATGACTTATGTTTTTCCATGTCTTTGAATTCTGTGGACATACCAGTGAAAGGGTGCTCCTAATATATACTTAAAAGTGAAATAATTAACTTAATGCAAATAAAATATTGAAGAGACAATGTCATTATTATCTAAGTTGATGCTCTTAAATATTAAACAGTAGTTTCATTGCAAAGCAATTGTTTATACATTAGATAGAAAAACTAGAGCTGTGAATGGCGACTTCAAGCCTAAGGATGTATGCAGTTTCATTGAGGGGAAGGCTATTTATTATATAAAAAAATATGACAAATACAGAAATTCAGAAATAAGAACGCTTTTAATTACTCCAATCAAGAGTTTAAATTGGCAGAATTCAACAATGTGAACTCTTGGTACCAGAAGTAAATAAACTCTGTTAGAAAAGAAATGTAAGAAGTTTCAAACCAGTGCCAACTATATGAACACTTGTTTCCATGACATGATCTTTCATTGCCGTATTGTTCCTACACTACAGTACTAATAAATTACAATTTCATTTTGTGATTTTCTGAATGAAGTCTTTCAGTATGGAAGATGTCTTGGAAAAATTTAATTAGAATTTTTCGTCGAATTTATTTATTTTTTTTTTCTTGGCAGCTGATAAATTGTGTATTTGATAACTGATTTATTTTTTTCCTTTTTTCATAAAAAAAACTTTTGAATTAAAAAAAAGTTACAGGATTAGTGTCCATGTTTTCATGTGTTCACAATAATGTTAGTGCATAGTTGTGAAATAAACAACCTACCACATTTGGCACTTTGCTATGCAATTATGACTGGTCCCTAAAAAGTGCCAATAAAGTAATGAATTGAATGTAAAATAATATAGATAAATTATTGAGTTCAGAGAAAAGTTAGTTAATGTGGGAAACAAAATGAAATCCTCTTATTCTGTTTCTTTGAGGCCTATTTTAGACTATAGTAGTTTGGTAGTTGAATTAATTTCTGGTTTGGCAATTTCAATATTGTGCAATGTTTTGAAAAAATAAAGCCTGTATAAAACCTTTTTTAATTTTTTTTTTGTCTGTTAAAACTTAGTGTATAAAGCTTTAAATAAAAAGTAAAACACTTTGTTGCTATTAAAATAAGATGCCCTTTTTGAACTCCATAAGTATGTTTAAAATTCTAATACTTAATGCAGCTTATCATATGCTTTTATGTATTTTTTATCTGACAAGTTGTTTCATTTGCTACAGATTACATAAGCACATCACATTAGATACAGATTTGCAACCCTTCTCAGTATTTATTCAAAATTTCATGACCATAGTAATAATGATTATATACATGGTTGGTAAAGACTTTATGTAAGAATCTAGCTTTATCATTCGGATTCTTTAATTATTTGCTTTAAAAGAATACTTTCGTTTATTACCTACCAATTCGTTTGCTAGAGGTTACATGAATGCACCACTTTAAACACTGCTGCCAACAACTACCTTTAACATTGTTTCTTGTTAATTTCTGTGTTTATTTCCAGTCTTTATTTAAACAAATTACTGTATAATTAATATTCAACTAAACTACGAAAAATAATAAAACCTGTAATTATTAATCTTGGATCGGACTTCACTGTAATTTAGAGAAAAATGAGTTTTTGCTACATAAATAATTTTTATGATATTTTTCTAATTGACTACATAATAGTTAATATCATAAAAGTAAGAAGAGGGATTTTTAGTGGCGATATATATACATGATATGTATTTTTCTGTGTGACTGTATAATATTTCTGTGTTGAGAGGATGAAAAAAGTTTTTCTTTTTTTTCTATTAGGTATGCATCCAGGTACAAGACTGAGAAAATGTAAGCACTAATAATTTAATTCTGCTGTTGTGTTTTGCATCCTTTAATAAATATTTGCTCAAAGCTATGTGAAGGTTCATAGTGCTTTATATAATATTTTAACCATGAATTTTATTTATTTTTAATTTAACCATGAGTATATTTGAGCCAATGTTCTCTATTCTATAAGTATTACATTTTCATTTGATATACAATGTACAAATAATCCCTGTATAGCATGATTGTTAGGTTTCTCAAAAGTTTTGTATTATACAAATTTGTAACTCGAAACTAGTAAAAAAAAAAAAAAAAAAAAGGTTTAGGTCCCAAAAGCTAACAAACTTATACAAATCATGTTATCAACTGAAAGGAGTGGGGGAACCTGTCTTTGTTGAAGGTTGCAATCTTACATTAAGGTCAACAGACCACATTTTAATACATTTGATTAGAGATATCTGAATTAATGCTGTGGGTTTCAGCTGTACATGTCCATGGAGTTTTTCCATGCTGAATAGAAGATGGAGACCGTATTTTGGGAGATGTTCATAAAATCAAAATAGATAAAATTTTTTCATTTACCTGATCTCAGGCTAGTGTAACTTTTATGATCAGCCTTTCTGTATATATTTCCCATTGAAAGTCATACTTTTCTCTAAATTATGGGTAAACTGTTTGAATCCTTGTTTGAGTAAGTCCTTTATTTAATTGTTTGGGAAACTGTTTCAGTGAAAAATTAACTTTCTCATTTCTTGAACATAGTATGTGTGAAGACGTTTGGTGCAAGGTTAGATAAATTAAGTTTGCAAGGCAGGTTGCAAGAGTTAGTTTTAAGCACTGTATGAGCCAGGGCATTGTTATGCAGAAAATGGAACTTCGAATAATTTACTGTGCCTTTTGGTCATAGTGGCATTATAATTTTTTCAGCAGGTTTCTGCAGTATGACCTTATGACTGTTTGACCTTTCTGCCACCAGGTCCACTAGTGGCCAAATGGTAAAGTCATTGAACACTGGCAGTTCGGTCTGGGTTTCGAATTCCAGCAGATGGACTGGCTGCATGGGCGTTTTCATGGTTTTTCCCATGTGTAATGTGTATATGAGCCAGCTCCCATCAGAAAGTCTTCCTGGAGGGTATCCCTCCTCTTATGCAGAGCAGATAGCCATTGTATGTGTTGCTGTAACCAAACCTTTTTGGAACAGTCAGTCAGTTGAATGATAATTCCAAAAAGTACTGAACATCAGCTTTCTATATCTTGGCTTTTTTGGGAAGTGAGAAAACTGATATTCAGTACTGCTGGCTGTGTGGTTTTTAGTGATGAACCCAGCTTTCATCCAATGAGGTAGGTCAGATGACAAAATCATCAGCTCAATATTGATTCAAAAAAAGCTGCTTGCATGTCTTTAATTCTAACATAGCAGGAAAAGTCATGATAATCTTTGACATGTGGTAAACTTTATGTGAGATGTGAAAGAAGTGTTATTTTATGTTAATTTTGTGCATGATCTGTTTATGTATGTTATAATGATTTTCCTGGACCAGGTTCTCCATTTGTTGCATGGTTTTGTAGCTTATTACTAACAAAAAGTTACCCACTGCAGCTGACATTTTCAAAGTCAGCTATACAGCCATAGCCATCACAGCCGCTCAAATTTCTTTGATGATTTTTTTTATCTCAAATAAAAAAAATTAAACTGCTCATCTGTTTTCCCTAGAACATGTGTCATCTTGATTTTTCACCTTTGATGGCATGCCACGAGCACGAACATTGCTGTACCTTTCGTATTTTTTCAGGGATATGTCAGTTCTCTAAAAGTCACTGTGTATTTTTAATGGCAGTTGTGGGGAATGTGTGATTGTTATCCTGCATTAATTGTTTGTGAGAAGCTGTTTTGTTGGAATAGTATAAAGTTTATGGAAAAGCTTTATATTTTGGAAAGTCAAGACAGAATTATACTTTGGAAAGTCAAGACAGAATTATACTTAAAATCAAAGCTTTGAGGTTGAATGTAGTTAGTGCAGTAAATACTAATATTGTTATATTTTTGAATTCAAGATATTTGCATTAAAAGCATTAGCTTTATGTGCAACATATTGATATTAGAAATAGTGACTTGTTTCTCTATTAAAACTTGCCATTCATTAAGTAAATGTGAAGTAAAAATATATCAATTTAATTTATATAGTTAAAGTTTTTTGGAGGAGAAAGATTATTTTGCTAAGTTAGTGTTATTTTTCAGCCATTCCTCCTTTCCCAAGATTGCCCTTAGATTAAAAAGAATGGCCTGACTTTTTGCCCTTAGCTTGATATTTATATAATTTCATTATCAATACCTCTTAAGGAGCAAACAAGCATTCATTTGTTCTCATTCTTCCATCTGAACATAACATTGTAGTAAATGTTACACCATGCTTCAACTCTGAAATACTCATTCTATTGATCTTAGTACAAATAGCTGGTATAATGATCAGTTTTTAAAATAAGCCTAGAAAGCTCTAGATAGTGCTATTTTTATATTTATTTGAAAGGTTTATGCATTTTGAGAAAATCTGAGTCAGATCTATTTCATCAGAAAGAAAAATATTCTGTGCAGTTTGTATTAAATGTCATAATTCTACATAGTTTCACCTGAATTATGCCATTTAATTTAAATTCCTGATTGTACATTATTTTTGGCCCTTTCTATGTCATTTTTCATCAATATTGGATTATTTATAATCTCTGATCATCATGATCGCTTTTGTATAAAAATTCAGTTGTTTCAGAGGTATTTCCCTTTCATGTTTCTCAATTAAGGCAAGAAACTGCACTGTTTGCTTTTACTATTTCTAAACCTCATCTTTATCACTATAAATGGAATCTATTTATGCAAGCTTATGTATTTTAAAGTAGTTTTTCATATCACGTTTCTGCTGTTCTCTTGTATATTATGACATGGAAAGAGAGATACCAAAGATGTATGTACCATATTTTATGTCTTTTATTCTCTGTTTTATATGATTAGCATTATTTGTTCTAAATCTTCTCAAAAGCATAAACATATTTAGATATTTGGTAATTAAGGTAAAATAATACGCTGATCAAATATTAATTTCCAAGTCAAACAACAAAAATCAGCATTATATTTGCAAATTTTCACAGGACTAGTGTCGATGGTTTTTGACAATCCATCATCCTCAGCTACCAAAGCGCAATAAGAATGCCTGGATAGGAGTTAAGCTACTGCTGCCATCTATTGATGAAACAAGAAAACTAAAACATAATTTTCTTAAAAGGCTGAAGGTAAAGAATTACGGTCATTGATTAGAACAGAAAGATTTTTTTGAATGTAAAATGCTTCTAGAAAATCTAATTCACCAATGGAAGATGTTTTCTGAATGATTTTGGCTCCAGAAAAGTGGAAAGTGTGATTTTTGGACCATCAATGCTGGCAGCAATGGACTTCTGTGTTTCCTTTTTCCTAACATATGCCATATGTTCGTTAATGCAAAATTTTAAGGCTCTCTTAGTTTGACCAATGTAAATTAAACCACACTGGCAAGGAATCCTGTTAATACCCCAGGAATTCGTACCCAAAATGGGATCCTTAAGAATGGAACTCAGTTTTACTGATAGGAGAATAAACAACCCAAAAGTTAAATTTCTGTAAAATACGTGCAGTTTTATAGCTACTTGATGGAAAGAAAGGAATGACAACAGAATTCCTATAATCTCCTAAAGCAAGAGTGCGCCTTTCGATCTGTTGAGATGAGAATTTTTAAGCTGCTTGATTAATAATGTTGGGTGAAAAGGCCCTGTGAATAGCTACTGCTTTTAAATAATTTAGTTCTTGATCAAGAGCTAATTTGGAGAAGCAAACTTGAAGTGCATGGAAAACAAAGGAATAAAATGAAGCTAACTTTTGTTTTATTGGATGACATGATTTGAAATGTGGTGAAAGGCAAATGCATGAAGGTTTATGGTAAGCCATAGTACTAAAGTTAAATGTTTTACATGTGACCAAAGTGTCAAGGAACAAAGAGAATTGCATGTCTCAAGTTCAAGCGTGAACTGAATAGCAGAATCAGTTGAATTCATAATTGAAAGAACTTATTTAAATCATCTTTATTACCGTTAAACAGGGTGAAAGTATCATCTGTGTAGCAGAACCATATCAGGAAGTTAAGTTTCAAATATTTTTTTATGCATAATAATGTGTGTAGATATCAGCCAGGATAGGACTAAAGAGTGCTTCCCATGGCTAATCCCTCGGTGCTTGTAATACTTATTTTGGGAAACAAAATGTGTTTATTTCAGAGTTGACTGAAGGAAATTAGCTCATCAATTTCGATGCAGAAGAAAAAAACCGTCGAAACTAGTCCTTTCAAAATTTGCAAATGTAACGCTGATTTTTGTTGTTTAACTTTAATATTAATAGATATTTGGTGTTTATACAAATTATCTTTGTGAATATGTAAGATAAAACTATGCACTACATTCTATCAATTTATTCATAGTTTGTTAAAAGAAAACTGCTTAACATTTGCCATAAGCAAAATTACAGGCTATTGCTGGCTAATATTCAAGAACCAGATGTTTTAAACACAACTTTAAAGTACTATTGTCTGCAATTACACATTTCTGCTGATGTTTCTACTGCATATGAAACATTTCTGGAACCTTTTGATGGCAGTCTTTTATACCTTCCTTTGAAGCTGTTTTTCACAGCATTTTAGCAAAATAACATGTTGCTTACACATTGTGAAGCTGATGATTATGAATGAGAATTATTACTTCATACACCTTACAGATTATGTTGTGTTGTGAATTCTGTGTCTCGAAATTTAAGTGTTTTTAGTCATTTAAGTAATAAATTATTTGAGTATTTTATTTGTATTTGTATTTGTATTTGATTTTTAAATTTGAAATTCAGAAGAGCATAATGAATATATATATTTTTTTGTAAAGAGTGTGCTTAAAATCTTTAGGCAATTATTTTTCCTTCAACAGTCCAATTTTCTAGCGAAGAAAGGGGAGCGTCTTTTAACGGAAGTAACATTTATGGGAATTGCTTTAAGATGACAGTTGCAACTGAGAGCAGTATAGTGTTGTTTCCCATGTCTTTGTTATGAAGCAGTAAAATGGATATCGTAATTGCCTCCCCGCAATTCATGTACACTTTAGCTTTGTGAATGTTGCCTTGCTTATAACTTCGGAAGAAAGGGAAAGGTTGTAAATTGGACCTTGAAAGGGTTGTTTCTCCTTGGATTTTTTGCTTGTTAGCAAGGGGGGTCGAATTTTTAGTCTCAAGTTTTCGCAGGTGCTAGAGTCATTTCTACTGTCATTATGGTCATCATGTCATTTCTACAGCTGGTCATTATGGTTCTACCGGATGTCATTTTTCTTGAACTTCATTTTGGAGCTGATTACTTATAGGATGAATTCAATGGGGGGATTTCTTCCGACAACATCACCTATAGCTTCTTATGATGATGGATTCCAGTAGTTCAACTGTGAGTTATATTATATTTTCTTTGGTATCTTTATATATTGGTCTTAATTTAATCTTGCGTTACTGGTAGAAAGAAAATTCTTTTGATAATAGATAAAATTTTGGGTCTTAGAAGAATTTAAAATTATCGTTTATAAAATATGAAGTTTATGTTAATTGTAATTGCTACTTCAGTTTAAGTGAGATCCAGTTTGAATAATTCATTTAATGTTCTAGTTATTCTAAGTAATCGTTATTATGATAAATTGCAAAATTTTATCTTGATAAATGACTCTTGAAGAAAATTTAATGTAGAATATTAATTGCTATTGTATGTAAGGGTAGTCTGGCCAGCTATCTTCTATTCTATAGCTATTCTAGATATTAATAAATGAGTTTGATTTTATGTTATGACTTAATATTTATTTATTTATTTTTTTTTTTTTGTGTGTGTGTTACGTAGTTGGTCTGTTCAGTTACTCCATTTGTTTGAGCTGTGAGGCTTTTAAGAAACATGGAGATTTTATCGGGGTTTTGGAAAAATGTTTATGCATTTTAGGGTACTCACAATGTGCCCTTATTATTATCAAATATGTACTAACCTTATTTTATTGAATATTTGAATGTTTGTTTTAGATGCCAGGAAAGTTAAAACTAGTGCTTGATTTTTCGTAGTGGAACTGATTGATTGTTTTTTTGATTATTTCTTCTCTGGTGCTTGTGAGGTGTTTTATGAATCTGAACGTGTGCTCTTGAGTGAATATGTAAATTAAGTGAAATTATAGAAATGCTTTAGTTGAGATAGTATTTTATTCTACCAAGTACCAGTGAAGATTTATTCCTTCTTGGGGTTTTTTTTTTTTTTTTTTTTCTTTCAAGATCTATTAAGAGGATTTGCTTTGCTTTGTGTCAGTTAATTGATTTAAGAAAAAGTTATATTTAAAATTATTTTGAGTTAGTTCAATCAACCATTTGTTGAGTTGCTGAAATTTTAACAATTTTATCTTTTTAACTAACTTTTCAAACTTTTTAACTACTGACCTATTATGGTGCCGGACAAACTTAAAACTAAAATACTTACTAAAATCAATTAGTTAGAAAAGGAGGAACTGGTTGATTGAGCTCCGTTGACCATTGAATTTCTCCTATAAGTAATCAGCTCCAAAATGAAGTTCAAGAAAACTGACATCCGGTAGAACCATAATGGATTCGTCTTTTAAGTAATCGGTTCCAGAATAAAGTTCAAGAAAAATGACATCTTGTAGAACCATAATGAAGAAGCCCGGCAATAAAAAAATTCTGAAGTATTAAAGTTGAAGAAGAAACCAAGGAAATAAACAAGATGAAACTCAGGGGCTTCAGCTGTCAACGATAACGGAAATTGTACAAGCAATGACAGAATGTTGAAATTTTCTCTTCTCACTAACGCACCCGATTTTCATCTACTGAGCCTCCTCCAATTTACAGGAAACCTCCAACTTACAGGAAAAAACCCTCAGAGAGGGCTCGGAAGAGATCGTTCTAAGCGCTCTACATCTCGCATCAATGTCCGGAAAATTCTCAGTTCATCGTATCTTCAAAACTTGAATCGGTCTTTCCGGCCCAGGCCCCTCAGCATTTGCAAGCACAAGCCACCCGCAAGGGTCAAGCTTGGCCGCAGGGCAAAGCCCTCTCTGCTAATTCTCTTCCAGTTGTATCAAAACTCAACACAACTCAAAAACTGATTTCTAAACCCATGCAAGAACCAAGGAAAACTTGGTTTCTCCTCCCACTCACAGTTATAGGTCCAAAAGTTACATATAAAATTAATTCTCACCAATCCAAGACTTTACACAATCATTTAACCGGACAAATTCAAACCCCTCAAACGAATCAAAATAAAGTCATTGTCTGCAGTTGACGGTTGACCAGCTGTAGAAATGACTTTAGCACCTGTGAAAACTTGAGACAAAAAATTCGACCCCCCCCCCTTGCTAACAAGCAAAAAGTCCAAGGAGAAACAACAAAACAGCGCTTTCAAGATCCAATTTGCAACCTTTATAAGCAAGGCAACATTCTCAAAGTGTACACAAATTGCGGGGAGCCAATTATGATATCCATTTTACTGCTTCATAACAAAGACATGGGAAACAACACTATACTGCTCTCAGTTGCAACTGTCATCTTAAAGCTATTCCCACAGTTGTTACTTCCGTTAAAAGACGCTCTCCTTTGTTCGTTAGAAAATTGGACCGTTGAAGGAAAAATAATTGCCTAAAGATTTTAAGTACACTCTTTACAAAAAAAATATATATATATTCATTACAGTCTTCCGAATTTCAAATTTAAAAATCAAATACAAATACAAATAAAATACTTAAATAATTGATTACTTAAATGACTAAAAACACTTAAATTTTGAATCACAGAATTCACGACACAACAATTATATGCTGCTCTTTTTATTATGCCAGTCATGTTTGGAAAAATGTAAAGTTACAGGATGTTAGTTCTGATGAGAAAAAAAGCATAGATATGCCCATTTTATTGAAATAATTGTGAGCGTTATATCAGAATGTTATGTTAAAGGAGAACCCAATACTTAGTATCCCAATGTTCTAGGCATTCAAGTGTTATTTTCATTAAATTCTAGGACAGATATATACATGCAAAATTGCTACAGTTGTACAAGAAGTTATTGCATTCTCCCGTATATGCTGTTGTACACTCATGCCCATAAATAAAGGATAATGCAAAAAATAGGCAAAGGAAGAGTTAGAAGCAAAACAAATTTAACTTATTTGTAAAGCTTATTTATTAAACAAAAGGTAAAGAGTAAAAAAAGATACTATATGTTTGATATTATTAAAAAAAATTAGCGATTTTTCTCCCTGGAGCAAATTACAAAAAAAAAAACCTATTTACAAAAAACAATATAACATGGTTGGTATGATTGTTAATACATTGTATATCTCCCAGATGATGCAATACAGTACGTACAATGCCTCAGCATGCTGAATATCAAATTATCGATCTGATCTTGAGGGATATTACACCACTCAAAACGCAATGCTCTCCGAAGTCCCAATAGACATGTAGGAGGAGGTTGACGGGCTGCAACTCGTCAGCCAAGCATGTCCCACACGTGCTCTACTGGATTCAAGTCCGGTGAGAATGCTGGCCAGTCCATACGGGTGATATCCTCCAATTGAAGGCATTCGCTTACGATGTTTTCACAGTGAGGACGGGCGTTGTCATCCATAAACACAAATTGTGCGCCCATGGCGCTCCGAAACAAACATACATGTTGTTCCAAAATGACGTCCTGATAGATTTGGCTTGTCATGGTTCCAATTTGAACATGCAGGTCAGTTCTGGAACCCAGAATAATTCCACCCCAAACTAGCACTCCTGCACCACCGTAACGGTGTCGTTCAATGATGTTTTCTTGGTGGTAACGGGTACCTGGAGTTCTCCATATGAAAGTCCGGTGAGAATCAGACTGCAAGTTAAACCTGGACTCGTCAGAAACATCACACAAGCCCACTGTTGCGGTGTCCACAGTGTATGCTCTCTACTCTAGGCTAACCGCAGGCGACAGTGAGTTGCAGTAAGTGGAACGCATCTGACAAGTCTGATAGGTCTATGAGCATATAGACCAACCTTAAGCGTCTGTACACGGTCTGCCTCGAAATTGTCGTACCAGTGGCTGAAGAGAGCTGACGAGACAGGTCTGAGGCTGTGCTCAGCCTGTTTCTTTTGGCAGTAACTACCAAGTACCGGTCCTCATTTGGCATTATAGCTCTGGGGTGACCTGTGCTGTAACGTCTATTCACATTACCATCATCTTGGAATCGTTGCCAAAGCCTGGAAATGACACTCTGGGCAATTCCAAGTTCGTCTGATACTTCCAGTTGGGTACGCCCACATTCCAGGCGGTCGATAATTCTACCACGTAAAAAATCATCCAAGTGCGTCCTTTGTGTCATAACTATTTGGTTATTGCACTGAAATGCTTATAAAGTGCCTGCGAACAATTTTACTTCTTTGCTTGTATTCCTTATATATCGCTCTTAAACTCTCGTCATTGTGACGTACCATCGGTGTCATCTGGTTACTTCCTGAAATTTGCATATGATTGTTGAAGATGTGTGTAGTGATTTTACAGGTGATATATTTATTTTAGAGTTCAATTTCCGCGTGTCTCCGAATTATCCTTAATTTATTGACATAAGTGTATATAATTACTAGCATGTTCAGCTAGTGAATGGAAGACCTATGGTTTAAATCCTTGTGAGAGCATCTGTAATTTCTTGCATTTCCTACCTTGATGCCTCTATATTGGTGTTTAAATTATAATGGGATAAGTGATAATTTGTCACTACCTGAATTTGCTTGAATGGGTCTTGTGTTTTTCCCTAGTCATGTTTAAATGAGAGAAAATACAGTCATCACATTAGTATGATCGCCTTCTACATCTGGCAACAGTGCTAGATAATGCATGGCATAAAGCATGTATCAGTATCAGATTTGGTGAATTTATAAAGTATGTTGTAGATACTCAGAAAAGATTCAGTTGTTGTTATTATGAATTAATTGAGTGATTAATCAGACTTACAAAAAGTAATGATTATTGGCTTTCAGGTTAAGGGTTGTCAGTATTTCAGAAGCTGTGTAGTTTGTGAACTGTTTGGTACTGTTGTAGTGAAAGTGCTCTGTGAATGGGGAATGGCATTATAGAAAAATAAGCAGTGTGGAAATGGTGGAGCATCATGAGTCATAGGTGGAAAAGATGAACAGCAGGCAGTGTGTGTCAGGCTGGTAGACATAGTACTTTAGAGCACTTTATTGCTCAGATGAGAGCTGCCCCAACCAATATAGAGGTTGGTTTTGCTGACTGCCATGCCGAATTTGAATCCCGGAGAAGGCATGGATGTTTGTGTCCATGTGGCATGGGGGCATTCTAAATATGAGGTGAGCCAAAAGTCCTCTCGAGAGGTTGGTGGTAGAGAAAGAATGGAGGAAACCCTTGGACCTCCCCCCCCCTGGAGTTCTGTCCATCAACATTGGGGATGTAACTGAGCTAAATTGCAATGTCATCTCTAAGGTGCTTTAGGCTGTTGCCAACAACAGGCGTAAACTAGCGCTCTTTGCCACGGGGAATTTCATGGGCTTGGACTGACTGTAGGTCAGACAAGTGAGCATTAGCAACAACAACTGCACAAATGGACATTGGGGAGGGGCTAGTGCAGTTGTGTCCAAAGTTCAGCCAGTCTTGTTTCATATGGTATATGGTAACAGCGCTGTTCATTGGTGGAATTTTCACAGTGTTACAAACAACACCTTTCAGCAAAAGTTTGCCTTCTACATGAATAATTTTATTTTTTTGTTTTATTGGACTGACATTGACAAATCTAGCAAAGAGCATTGGAGAACTAATACCTCTCAACTGTTTGTGGATGCATACAATATAACAATGTTATGTTCTGTGTAATGTTGTGTCATTTTGTGGCTCCATTCTTTGTTGTGAATAGCAATGTGAATTGCATTAAATATGCATTGATCCTTGCAAACTCTGTACACCCATACATGCAGATTCCCTCTCCCCCCCTGGAATGACCCCTTTTCTAGCAGAACAGTGCGACAATTTGCTAGGAGTTGTTGGAAAAGTATAAGAAGACTTTACTGTATTTTTCTGGCCACTGGATTTCCCAGACTTTTCCAGAATCTATGGGACTGCTTTAATGGGCTTGATTTTATTGAATCTTTCTGAATTTGTCTAGCTCAGTACATAGGGGTTATTCTAGGTATTAACAGATAGTTACATTAATGTGACTCAGCAGTGTATGTGTATAAGAAATTCTCACATTCCACCATGCACATTCTTATGGTGTAAGTTTTTGCTTAATTAGTTAAGAGCAAAATGGGGAGTAATTAATAGCAGAAATAATAATTGTCTAGAAAATTTCTAATATTTTAAATTATAGTTGTAATAATACAGACTATAGATTGAATGAATGCAACAAATTATTATTCATTTGTGTGAATTTCTGCATTGTGTACCTCATGGTAGATTTACTCACCTATTCCACCAAAACCAATTATGTGAAATTTAAGCACAAATCATGCAGTAAATAAAATATCCTTTAAAACATATCAGTAGATTTTGCAGTTCAGCATCAGTCCTGTAACTTTTTTGCAATTTTTATGAATTAATTTTGATCAAAGTCAATAATATGTTTAAATTAATTAAACAAATTACTTTTCATTCAGCTTTATTGTTAGATTCTTTCACTTTAAACATTGTTACTGTTATTAAATCTTCCTTGCAAATTCTCTTTTTCTCTAATATTTTAAATTTAATTACCTTTTTTCCCTTTCTTTCCTGAAAAATATGCTATTCTGGAGATCTACATATTCTTCATAGATCATAACATCTATTTTGAGAGGTAATTTATAGGAATTTAGATTATATGTGTCTTATGTAATCTAAGTTTCCATTAGTTACCTCTTCCTTTTTTCCCAATTACCCTTATCCCTTAGTAGTTATGAAATTTAATTTTGTTTATTTTAGTTGAAATCAACAATGTAGATTCCTTATAGTTGGCATGAGATTATTTTGTGTATGTGTTTTCAGCATAGTATTATTATATTTTTATTTTATATATAATATGCAGTCATTTCTGCTTAATTGGCTTATTTTTGGGTTTGTAATATTCTAGCAATAGTTACTTCCTTTACTAGAAATGTGCAAGTAAAATTCCAGAAAGCATGAAATGTCTAACATTTTACCTAGCTACAAATTATTTATTAAAATAAATTAATTGGCTAGAAGCAGAGTAAATAATTTATGTTAAAAATTTTTTATTGCAAATAACATCAGTCAGGTTTGGTAATTTGTGAGACCAAATGGATGCTAAATGAAAGATCTTTCAATGCTATAAGAAATGGCAACATTTGTCGACTGAAGTAGACTATCATGAATACTACTTATTCCTTGTCTATTCTATTTAACTTCAATGAATGAGATGTAACGGTGTTAAGTGAACCTAAGTGTGGCTATGGTAAAGAAATATAGTGAACTATAAAGAGTGCATTTATTCTATCATGGTTTATGCACTATTGACAAAGTAGATTTAATTCAAAATTCGTTAACTGTTAATTCAATATGTTTAAATGAAATGCAGGAAAATTCCGTATAATTTTGTATTCCGTACAAGGAAGTTGTGTGGTGTACACATGAGATTTTTTAGTTCAGTTACAATTTTTTTCTTTTCAGATGCAAATACATTTTTCATTCATTGTGTACTCGCAAAAGGAATATTAATAACAAATCGACTGTTGGAATAATAAACCCGAAAATGTTCATGATTACACTTCGTACAACGGCCCATTAGCAGCTGAGCGGTAAAGTCACTGAACACTGGTAGTTCAGTCCAACTTTTGAATTCCGGCAAACAGGTTGGCTGCATGGGTGTTTTGGGAATTTTCTCTGTGGGTAACATTGTATTAGACCCATTTCCCTTAAAAAGCCCTCCACGAAGGCATCCCTCGCGTTAGGCAGATTGTCCTAGAGTGCTTTGTCATAGTTGAATACACTACACCACTACATCGCGCAAGCAGGTAAAAATGACACTTCTTGTGCTGGTTGCCATAGGTATAAAAATTTGGCTACAGTTTAGTATATGAAACAAAATTACAAAAGAGATGTTGGGTATAAAATTTATAGATTGGAGTTGAAGTTTACCAAAAGAAATTTAAATAAATGAATTTTAATAACAAATCTACTGTTGGAATATCATACCCGAAAATTTTGATGATTACATTTTGTACAAGGGCCCATTAGCGGATGAGCGGTAAAATTGCTGAACACTGGTAGTTCGGTCCAAATTTCGAATCCCGGCGGAGGGACTGACTGCATGGGTGTTTTTGTCATTTTCCGTGTGTGCAGTATCTTGTGGATGCATACGGGAATAAAGCGGGTGCAGCCCGCTCAGCTGGTGGGCTTGCCTACTACTATTAATTAATATCCCTCACAGTCAAATATGAAAACTCTTAAGATTTCATTAGCATTCCTTTCATTAGTAGGATTTCATTATTAAAGATGAAAAGGAAATGTTAGTACGTTTGTAACTTGTTTCACACTTATGTATATAAAATTTGAAAAGGAGGTGTTCTTAAAGTCACCACTGTTCTAGTTTCTAATATTGGCAAGCGTACCAACAAGTAACGGCAAATTTGACATGGATAAATGCTGTGTAATAATGACAGTTCATTCCACATGCAGTATTCTACTGGTGACTACCAGTGGTTTCTTTTTTGTCTAATACAAAAATGAAGCAATTTTTTGTACCAGATATCAAAAACGAAATATGAATTTCTGATTTAAAGAAAAATGCCCAAATTAAACAACCAGTTCATGTGTCCCAGTTAAATGGGTTACAGTCCTAAGTAAACAGAGAAAATTCTGGTCCTTTTTTTTATTTAAAATTCACTCCTGACGTGGCTGTTTTTATTAATTCGTAGCCCTATTAAGCAGAATTGCCTCTATGTAGTTTATGCCTAATTATATATGGTATTTAACCATAAGGCAGTGTTATTTATATGCTTGTATATGGAAGTATTTGTGTATTTTTGGTATGAAATATATTTATTTTGCTTTCATGTAGTCTTTAACAGTGTTGTAAATCATCTTTAGAATTATGTTTCAGGAACAAGATGTTTATGAATTTAGATTTATTTCATTTAATGTATATTCCTGGTAATTAATTTTTTCTGTATTTGCAAATTATCTGAAATCCCTTATTCTTTTTTAGCAGATTGTAAACATTGTTTAAAGTGGGCGTGTGAGCTCTTTAGGGATGCATTATTAGTTTTCAAAAATTGAGAATGTTTCAGAGAATTTAATTGGATAAATATTTTTAAATACTTTTCACAACCTTTTTATTGGTGTTATGTTACTTTGATTTTTTTATGTGTGTTTTGTGTATGTATGTGTGGTATTGGGAGCTAGAAGAATTATCAGTTAAAATAATTATTTAAAAATTTTCATTGCTATTAAATTATGTTTCATGTTTATTTTATAAACAAGGGGGGAAAAAAAGAATTTTTCTTTGTATTGTAGATTTTCAATATTTAGATCTTATGTTTTGTAACATCTATCTGGGACTTAATTAAACTCAACTAGTTCACTTACAATCTAAATGCTGTTACATAAATTCTATGTGTTAGTTGTAAACAGATGCAGATAGCTTGCTTTATTTTACTTCTTTTGAAGGTTAAACTAAAATGATGCAAAGTAAAGGTGCTAGTCCATCTGAATCAGGATGAAAGTACAGACCTCCTTTAAATTGTTCTAATTACTAAATCTAACTTATTCTAACAGAGGCTACAAGGTTCACTTAAGATAGCAGCATTGATTCAAAATTCTAACTTAACCAAATTTGTGGTTTTCATTGTATCCAGTTATTCGTCTAGAGAGAAATTTAGTGTCAAGCAGTGTCAGATTGAATATCAAAACTCTCGCATACCAGCTGTACGCTGTATTTCTAATTTTGTTACAGAACTGCTTACAATCAAATCTACATTAATTCTGGAATGAGTGAACCTTGTGGCAAAATAAATCAATAGGAAAGGTATAAATTAAATTTGTTAGGGAAACTCAAAAGTAATACCACAACTATTTATTTATACTTATTTATTATAAAAATGATTAACTTTCTCTAAGAATACTAATGTAATGTATGATGGCATTAAAATAATGGAAATGCTAATATTTGTGTACATGCACGTATAAGTTATTTCTTCCGTCTTCTTAGCATGCCTTCGTGGTGTAGTTGTCGGCATGCTTGGTGCGCAATCGAGAGGTCAGCACTTTCACACGCATTCCATGGTTTGAGTTCCGGCGAGGGCATTGCTCATTTTTCATCTCTCCTGCTTCGAAGTAACCTGATGTCTCTACACATGTACGAGTTAGATTAGATCCACTGTATGCATTTTTATTTATTTAATAAAAGTGGCTAACTTTCTGATAAAGCATTATTCATTTGAAATCTTCAATCAATACATTATTGGCAGAAGACACTAGTTGGTGTTTTTCATTTCCTTGAAATTTTCAAATTCAGAAAAAAAAAAAAGGTGGTAGACATCAATTATCATTATTCAGTTTTCAGACACTGAAAAAGCAAGGCTACAAATCTCGTTTTGTGCTTGAAAAACCGTTTTTATTTGAGTGTTGATCATTGCATTATATTACAGCCATTCAATTAAATTTTGAGTACTTTAGCAAAAATGGAGTGGTAATGTGAAGAATATAGTAAAGAATTTTTACTATATTCTTCAAACAGCTTCCATATAAAATACCTCAATTTGCCTTTCTGAAAACTTCCCCTCCCACACATATATGGCTTATCCTTTAAAAATATCTCAGATGATATATTTCTTTAACTTTGTGTGTAAAGGAAATCTTAGTTACTTAAATCTCACAAGGTGGTGTATTTAGATCCTTTATTCTCTTGTTTGAAAAACATCTGTGCTGTATCAGATTGAGGTATTTTATATGGAAGCTGTTTTCCCCCCCTAAAATTAACTAAGTGCTGTCGAGATACAATGAAGCTGACAATTGTTCCAATAGTAATTTTTTTCCCTGCTCATTGCCTTAATGGCCTACCACATTAAAAGCATCGTCAGTAGTTGCACTAACCAGTTTTTAAGGAAATGTTTCATTCAATAAATTATATTTCTTCGAATAAGGAATTTTTATTTTGCATACATATTGGAAATGTGCAGGAAGTGGGGCTTGATTCATTTTGCTGTGTTGAGTGTGTTAATATGGCATTGTCGGATTGCATTTTGTTTCCGATGTTACTTGATTAAGAATACAGTCACACTATAGTATATGGATAAATTGCATGAGTTCCTGTAGAGATGCAGCTTACAGATTAAATTCCTAATTTTCTTCTATGAAACAGATCACAGTGATTTGATAACATTGAATTTGAATGACTGTGTGTCGGGAAATATGTTTTACTTTGTCTTCATGTTCTACATATCATAAAAACTGGTTTATATTCATTTATATGCCTCATATTGGAATATTTCATCTCTTGCAGAAAACTCTGCTTCCAATATACAATGGATTTAATTGGTTCAGATTCCAACCAGTCAGTCAGTTTTTCATCAGTAAGCACTTTTTCATTTAGAATAAAAATAATGCCTGTCAAAATTATGTGATGGCAGTCCATAATTTGAAAGATTTGCTTCTGTCCTCGACAATTAGTATGATGCAGTCTAGATCAGCGATTCCCAACTGATGGTACACAAGAGAAAATTAGGTGGCATGCAAAGAAATAAAGTATTTTTAACTACTAAATTCAAAAATGAAATACATGAATATCCTGTTTAAGTTTTTTATCTAACACTTGTAAATTTGTGCAATCTGAGCTTTGTTCGAGGTCAATAGCCACTCATAGACTTTAGCAAAATAATCCATTTTTAATTTCACAAATATTCTTTTAACCATAGACATAACAAAATTTGTCATAAATGATGTTTTTAAAAGGAGTAATAGAAATGGATGTTGAATTTAATAGGAAATAAAAGTAAGTTCGTATAAAAAGATAATAGTATCTCATTAGTTCTTTTAGAGTTGATCGATTTGTTAGAATGTCTTCACTTTATGTCACCACCATTTCCGGGCTAATATTGCTTTATTTTCAAGTAGAATAATTTTTTTTTTACATCGATTTGCTGTTTCTAACAGTAGGCATTCTCTCTTGTTGCCTTTCATTCCTTACTTTTTTGTACGATTTGAGAATATTGTTGTTTGTCTTTGAAGAATTCGTGAAATATTGTCCATTTAAATATTTGTGAAAAAATAATAGAAGAAACCTATATTTTCAAAATGGAAAAATGGCTTTTATTGACTAAGCGAAAACGGGATCCAGGACAATCTACTAGCACTAAGAATATTGAAAAGGAAAGAAAAATTGTTTATAGAAAATATAATGAAAATTATTTATCATTTGGGTTCACTTGGAGTGGAGATGAAATGGACCCGCAATCTTAGTGTGTTGTTTGTGCTAAACTATTATTCAAAGTATGAAAACATCATTTCTTAAAAGACATCTTGAATCTAAGCATGCCAGTTTAAAGGATAAATCTGAAGAAAGAGAGTACTTTAAGAGAAAATTATTGGAGTTCAAAAATAATAAACAAGTAATGAAAGGTTTTCATACTTCAAGTGAAAAAGCTTTGAAGGCTAGTTACCTAGTAAGCCTAAGAATTGCGAAGACTGGGCAAGCTCACATTATTGGAGAAAACATAATATTACCGGCAGCTGAAGATATCATTTTAACGGTATTCAACAAAAAAGCATGGATAAATTAATGAAATGGTAGATTCCATAAAAGAGTGAAACACAGTATTTCACATTGCATTTAGATGTACTGATATAACAAACTTTTTCAATTATTAGCGTACATACGTTTCAAAGAAGATAAATGAATTGCCGAAGAGTATTTATTTTGTGAATCTCTTCATGATAGAACATCTGAAAATGAAATTTTTAAAGACAATTTTATGTCTGAGAATAATATTCCATGGAATAACTGCGTTACCATATGCAGTGATGGAACTCGGGCTTTAACAGGAAAGCATTCCGGTGTTATTAAGTTTACCATTAGAGATTTAAAAAAAAAAAAAAAAAAATGCAATGATAAAAAAAACTTGAGCTAATAATCAAACAATTGAATAATAATATTTTAACCTTTCTACCACTTTTAGAAAGTTTTCTAACCGAAAATAATTTGAAAATAAAAGAAGAATTAGCATCCAACATTAAAAATCATTATTTTCTATTGATGAATAATTTCAACATGTATTTTCCCAAGGATTATGAAAAAGGACATTGGATTAGAAATTCAGATGTACCTTAAAAGAACAATTGATTTTCCTGTGGTTGAACTCTTAACTGAAGATTTCAAAAATAACACACTTTTTAACTTTTGGCTGAACAACAAAAAAAAAAAAAAAAAAAAAAAAACTTTTTCCACAACCTATTTTTATGAATGAGAATTTCCTTCTGTGTTATATTTGAAAGATAAATACAAAACAAAATTTAAAGTGGATCCTAATTTACAGTTAAAATTAAATGAAAAATGACCAGACATGAAGAAGCTGATCTCTCTTAAACAGGCCTAAATTTTAGAATTATAAAGTATTATAACTTAAAATTTTGCAATTAAAATGATAACCAATTTTTAATCTAATGTTTTTTATATATGTATATTTAATACAAATAGCCAATAGGTTGTGCAAATGGGAAAATATATATATTTTTTAAATATTTCTATTGAGAAATTGAAAAATAATCATTGTAATATGTAGTGGTGTATTACACAAGTTTTTATACTTTTTGTTTAGATGGCACACATTATTCAAAAGGTTAAGAATTACTGATCTAGGTCATACACTTCTTTAAATGTTCTTCAACCATTCACTTTTCCCTTTTATGAGAAACTGTGAAATGATTCATCTGATATAATGATATTTTATCCATATATCAGTCAACTGAGATTTGTGGTTGTGGCATCACTGTATTCTATTCACATTTATTAGTAGTAGTTCAGGAGTTTTTTGTGTGTCATGAATTTCTTTGATACTGAAGCTTGCATATGCATGCCAAGTTCTATGGTCACTTTTTATAGATAAATAGAGCTTATGACAAGGATTTGATTTTTATTATTACTATAGAACATTAAAAGTATTAAAAGCCTAAATATTTTTATAAAATAAAAGCCTAAAAAAACCTTTTATATTATTAAATACAGAAAATTTTAGTGAGACTTCTAAAACATAGGTGACTAACTGGTTCCAAGATGAAATAAGAAACATGGGCTCTTCATGTAAGGAGGAATTTTTGTGTTTATTTTTTAATGTAGAATTTATTATTGCACCTGTTATTTTAAAAACCATGTTGGCTGGAATATAAGAAAGTGCCTTTCTGAAAACTTCCCCTCCCACATATATATGGCTTATCCTTTAAAAATATCTCAGATGATATATTTCTTTAACTTTGTGTTTAAAGGAAATCTTAGTTACTTAAATCTCACAAGGTGGTGTATTTAGATCCTTTATTCTCTTGTTTGAAAAACATCTGTGCTGTATCAGATTGAGGTATTTTATATGGAAGCTGTTTTTTTTTTCGTATGTAAAAATACCTTAAAATGGGCTATGTCATCTAATATATAGGGCTGTCTTAAATTCTGGCCAATATAGTATTATTTCTTTGCATTTATTACATAATTGCTATGGAATATTTTCATTAGTTTACCTTCATGAAAGATCTAAAAAAGAAATCTGCACATTGTCAGTCTCTACCATTTGAAATTTTATCATTTGAAGAATACTGGTGATACAGCTCTCATTATGCAGTAAGTCTTCATGTCCTTATATATCCATTCAAGGATTGAATGCACCATGTAAAAGAATCAGCCACAAAAAGTGCTTTTAAAAACATTCAGGAAAAAAACTGTGAATTATTTGCTATGCTTATTTGAGGTAGTTGAAAATAAATATGCAAATAAAAGTTAAGTTTTGATGGCTTTGATTTACATTGTCAGCTTTTATTTTAATCTTATTAATTAATACATGGAGGAAAATTGTATAAAAAATAGCAAACTGAAGCTGAGTTTTGAGGAACCAGTTTGTGTATTCAAATAGTCCCCTTGGAAGCTGATGCTATGGTCCGAACATTCTGCCATTGTTACAATATCTTTTGCTTATTCTTTTAAACTGTGTCAAATTACTTTCATCTCTTTGTTTTTGTTTTGAAAAAGATGGAAAGTCACAGATAGCCAAAAGAGTGGAACAGGGGGCAATATGAAGAATGGTTTCCGATTGTATAAATTGTATTTCCATAAGACTAAATAATCAAACTGGTGAAATAAAAAAGATAGCAAAAACAAATCATAGATAAACTATTCGCCAAAAGAGTCACAGATAGCCAAAATTAACAAAACTGATATGGATAGGAAAGCAAACCTTATGTTTTAGATGGAAAACTGCTTGCCTTTGGATATCTGGAACTATTTCCTAACTAGTTCCTCCTCCTGTAGAGAAGTGAAGTTGTAGGGTCAGATTGAAAGCTTTGTTTGCTAGACAACTAAACTAGCAAAACAGAGAGTGATAGTAAAGTAAGTATTAATTTTCAAATTAAAAACTGTCTTCACCAGAAGAGTCACAGCTGGTTATATTTAATTGAACAGAAAGGAATGGGAAAACAAATCAGTATGTTTCAGATTGAAAACCTCATTTGTTAAATGTGGGCATTTTGAGAATTGATAAAATGGCTCTAATAATTCTATTACTATCTAAAGTCTCTTCAGAAAATCTGTTCTCCATGTTATTTAGCAAAATCAGTAATCGTTGTATATCAGTAAAAACCTTTGAGACATTTGACTGCATTTATTAAATTTTGAAATTGTAATCCTCACTGAAAGTAACAGAGTTTTTTTCATCGATTCCACAAATTAAAGAAAGGTGGCGGCTGAGAATGAAGAAGCCTGCTATCTCTGTATTCCAGCAGTGTTAGTCATTCGAAAGTAGTCTGATTTCCATGTTAATTTTGTTTGTGACAAAATAAGACATTTTTCTGCAGAAATTCATTTGATAATGTCAAGGAAAGAATGCAAAGCATACTAAAAAAAAGTGCAGACAATGTTCATTATCTGTTGTGTTTCAGATCCATCTCTTTATTGCAAGAAAATTAAATTTCTCATTCTTGTGAAAATGTCTCTTTTTATTGATCACAAATTCTTCACTAATAATTCATTTTATGGAGTACAACAGCATAATTTTTTTACTTGAATTAGGTATCAGAAAGCGAGTTTTGGCCGCCAGATGGTTTCATTCGAGCAGACAGATTGTGAAGTTTTTCTCCTTCCACTTTAGTACTAAGAATGCATTAGGGGAAGGAACAATGCACGTTCTCTATATAGGCGTAATTTTTCAACAGTTACTCGATCGTTGCACCATACAGTGAGCATTTCGCATGTGCTTCAGTATTGTTGCCCGAACTCATATTTTGCAATTTTCTCTGCCATCTTCTGTAGAATAAAAATAAGCAGCCAAGTAGTTAAGATTACTGAATATTCGTAGTTCAAACCAAGGCAATATAGTTGGTTTTCATGGTTTTCGCCATGTATCACATGAATACAAGTTAGTTTCCCTTAAAAAGTCCACTATGAAGGCAGCTCTATCCTTGGGGAAATAACCGTTATATGCTTTGCCATATTCATATAACCTAACTTAGAATGAAAGTGAAGTAGTACAGGGTAAATATGCTGTGCAGTTGAAGGAATGTAGGATATATTTCCAAATAATTAGTAACAAAACTATTGTGGTCCTAGTGTCAACTTCCAAGGAGTCTACTTTGAGGGAAGTGATACCTAATAAAATATGAAGCATATTTATTAATTGTATCTAATAAAATATGAATTGTATTTATTATCTTATCTAATAAAATATGAAGTCTATTTTAATATTACCTTTAATTTAATCAGTCATTAAATTTAACATAATTTTATATCAATCATTTTATGAGATTAGTAGATGTACAGTTGTTATTATGTAACATGGATACAGTAAATGCTCAGCTGAAGCTAGAAGAGTAATTTTTAATTTTTCAAATGAGATTGAAATATTATTCTCTTTGTTCTTTGCATTTAATGCAGCCTATGAGTTATAAAATTCCTAAATAAAAGTATAAAGTTCTTTGCAGTGGATGTGGTACACCATAGCAACTGGGAAAGAGATAAAAAAATATTCAGATAAATAGAATAACCTACCATTATAGATGATAATGAACATGATTCCTTTCATCATATAAAACTACACATATTTAATTATGTGTCGTATATACACCTGGTGTAAAATAGTGGCATCATGGCACTGACTTTTAACTTGTGTGGGGTTTTTTAGTATCTAAAAGTTCTCCAAGACAGTAATTGTATGTTGTAAGATCTAGAAAATGTTGCCATCACATTTTTTTTTTAAATTCTTCCAAAAAAAAAAAAAAAACCCTTTTCCAATCGCATTATTCCTCCTAAAATATTTTTCATCTTCCGGAAATTCAGGGCAAAATTAATCAGAAAGGCTGACATACGTTAGTGGCATTACTTTTCCTCTCGAAAATATTTAGTGTTTTTTTTTGGGGGGGGAGAACATCTATTTCATTCTTGATAGCAAGATTCAAACTTAACAGAGTTAAGTATAGTTCTGAAATTTGCTGCTGTGGAGCAGTAATTTTTTGGGGGGGGGAATGAATAATGTCACTTCATATTTCACATAGGTAAGTTTATATTTGTCTTAGGAACAAAATTAAATCAACATAACAACTTTACTTAAAATCCCCCTATTTGTATTTTAGTTGAGGTTTTTGTTTGTGTGAGCTATAAAACAGGGACACAGTTCAGGTACTATCACACCCTTTTCAGATCAAGAAATTTTCATCATAAGACCATAATTAATGTATCAGCAAGAGTCACATACAGTTTGAAGTGCCTTTTCGTTTTACCTTTTAGAGCTTCCTAAAGAAGCAAATTGACAAAGTGTGTAAATTGTAAGAAAAGATCCATCTGCCGGACAGAAATGTAATTTTATATTTCTTCACAGCTCTGATGTTTAGAAATTTGCATTGTATAATTACACTTAGAAATAAGCATTTAAGGTTAGATTAAGTGATCATAGTAGTTGATGTTGTTCTTACTCTCCTGTAAACTGAATAGCTTTTATCTAAAGTCACTGGATTAGTCATTTAATAATTTAAAATAATTATTCTTTGGTGGTTGTGGTAAATGGAATCTTTTAAAGTTCTTTCATTCTTCTTCTTTGGATATGTTTTTTTTTTTTTTTTTTTATCCAGATATGCTTGACTCCATATCTCTAGAAATGCATTTTGGTACTTTTTCATTACCTGGACAACATCAAAACAGCAAATTCATTGGCGACTTTGAAGAAAAATGTTTGTGTATCCTCACATCTATTTCAATGATGCATTCAGTGTGACTTTTTTTTTACATTTGTTTTTCCCATTGAATACACACACTTCTTGGAGGTAATTATGCCAGTCAATTGCTGTGTGTGGAGGATAATCTGAGTTCTTTATACAATTTTGCTTAACATGTATTCCTTTATCCAGCAATAAATAGTGTTTAAATGAGATACTTATGTTTCCAAACTAGCCTCTGACTTGCTGTCTAACACTTTGATAGCAGTTTTTCACATAAAATTCATTTGTTTAAGTACAGCTTCATAGACTGAATTTTTTCAATATCTGTTGGTAGACAAAATGTTATTTGCTTTTTCATCAGCGAGCAAACTCCACACTCCTGTTACGATTTGCTACAACAAAAATTAATCTATTTAGTTGAAAAAGAAATCTAATCAGAAAAACAATCAATGAATTTCGGATCCACATGTGCTTAAACACGTTTGTGCTACGCACATACCTAGGATGCCAGGCAAATACTTTTTGGTGGTTTTTCAGTAGTGATGTGACTAATAAAAAATTACCAGTATTTTTTAGAAGTTAAAATGTAGATTATTTTTATATTATACTGGTATTTCATTGATGTTATGGATTGCATTTCAAAGCTAATATTGTGTTTGTATACAGAATTCTTTCTTTTTATGTTGTGTTTGTATTGTTTTCCATAATGTTATTTCTCAAGTATATTCTAGTCCCTGTAAAATAATAAGTATTTTTCTGTTCATTACTTTTTTTTCTTTTTCTGTCCTGCTTAAAAGAGGTTTAATGATATAAATAATTCACAAATAACCAGTCACTGACAAAAATAGCTTTAGTGTAGTTTTTTAAAATTAATAAAAATTAATTTAGTATTTCCTCTTTTGTGTAATTAAAATATACATATATGTTTGGCTGTTTCTTTCCCTTTCCTTATTCCCTTCTGATCTAAATTAGATATGCTTTTAGATTAGACACAGGTGCTAATCAATTTATTTTGGGAAGTCCAGTTCTTTCTTAGCAGTTTGTACATAGTATCTAATACAGAAGGCAAATTTTTCCATTTTGTGTGCACTTAAGCTAATCAGTATCAACACTTACTACAGACTAAAGGCAGATAATTTATTGCTGTAGTGCTAATTTAAGGGAATATTTTGCTCTGTTAAGTATAGAGACAAAGATTTCCCGCATGTCTGCTTGCTTTCAATTTTCTCACTTTTCCTAGCTCTTATTTTTATGTGGTTTTTTCACAGTGAAGTAGCTTAGTCTTTCCTTACACTTCATTTGGTCAAAGAATTTATCTTTTCACAGCTAACCTCACTAGACCTGTTGTTGTGCAGAGTTTAATATCTCTCATTACATGTTTAATGTCACGCATATTTTAATATTTTATTCTAGGTTTATTGCCTAGAATTCTCAATAAATTGTAGTATATTTATCCATTAAGGTTGTTTATTTAATCTCATTTGTTAAAAGTGTATAGCATTATTTTCAGTGTCATTATTATCATAGTACCGTTAACAATATTGCTAGAAGTTATGACTTATTTTTCCATGTTTTGTGTTATCTCCATTTTAAATTATTGTTGTTCATAAATATTGATATAAATTATTGATATTCATAAATGCTTTTAAATTTGCTGAGCACATTTTGAGCAGTAAGAATACTGGGTTTCATTGAAATTTTATTGTTTTAGTTACCTTTTATTAATTTTTGTCTGACTATCCTAGTTACGAAAATATTAAGATTTTTATTATATGATGAAAAATGCTCAGTTTCATATATATTCAAATTTATACTTAAATTTCTTTCTACTTTTTACCGTATGTGGATTTTATATTTTTGAATTAATTTGTAAATGGAAGAATAGGGAATGAATTTTAGTGCGAATATATCTAGAGTTGTCTTTTTAATAAGAATGCCATTTAAAGCTTTTTAAAACTTAATATTTATTTAAAATTTATTTCTGTAAATACTGTATATTACTTGTAGGAATGTTGTAATTTATTTATAGAAATATTAATGCTTTTATATAATATTGTATTTATGTAATATAAAGGCACTTGTTCTAAACAGTAGTTATTTAAGTAATTGTTTTAGTATTAATGAGTGAAAATATAAAATCGAAGCAAAAAATCAAGGAAGTTTTGTTTATTGTTTGCTCAGGAGATAGTGTCATAAACAGTATTATGTAGATCATAATTTTTATTGAATTAACAACTATGTCAGAAATGCACAGTTTTTTCCCCTTTATATCTGAAAGGCTGTAAAAATTACATTGAAAGTGCAGTTAATAAAATTAGTAAAAGGCAGTTTAATTAAAAATCTGAAATAATACAGGATGCCTGGGGAAAAAAATCTCCATGATTTTTAATGCAAGTATTTTCTGTATAGATCATCATATTTTTCTTCGCATATCTGTGAATCATCACTTTCTAGGTCATAATAGCTCGTATACGTATATGAGGTGA
>KK120812.1:358052-369445 GCA_000611955.2 Stegodyphus mimosarum
TTGCATTAAGTTGATTTGGCTCCAGTTTCTTTTAGAGCTGCTTCAAAGTTATTTGGTATACATGAATCATCTAGTCACTTTTCCACCCATGCAATCAAATAATAGGAGCAGCTGAAGGATTCAGATGGACAAGCTTACCAGAGCATGCTCTAAAATTGCATTCCCCCCCTTTTTTTTTATGATGTCTGCTGGCATGAAGAGATTATGCAATTAAACTGTCAGGTTACCAAACCTGTAACATTCTACTTGGATTATATATGCTATGTGCACAGCTGCTTCAGAGTCTCATAAAATATCTTTCAAATTATATTAAAAAACATGGAGTTTTTTTTTTCTAGATTTCTCTCATTTACTGTTTAAGCATAATTTAAATCTTGGCATATAGCCAACTGCATGTCATTAAATCTCTCCTGGAGTTCATCTTCATTCCCCTACAAACAATTAAGACTGCTAAATAATAGTAATTTAACCAAACGGAGGTGAATAGGCTGCACGCATTATTAATTTTGAGTGTTTCCCCATTTATGGGATGAATATAAGCCAATTTCCTATAGAAAGTCTGCCGTGAAGGCATCTCTCCCTTTAGGTAGCTATCCCTTGTCTGTTTTCCATATGTAAATAACCAGAAGTTTCCCTTTATTTATGCAAAAGCAGTTATTTGTTGTAAAAGATATTAATTGAAATATTTGTGATAATTATTGATATTTTGTCCTATAGCAAATCAAGAAATCTCAGTGAAAAGAAACGCCGAGATCAGTTCAACATGCTCATCAACGAGCTGTGTTCCATGGTCACTTCGAACAGTAGGAAGATGGACAAATCGTCTGTACTACGTTCGACGATATCTTTTCTCAAAAACCACAGTGGTAATGTGATGATTATCATTTATATATATATATATTATACTATTAATTTTAATGATAGTTTGAAGATGAATAAAAACTATTTAAAGTAGATTTTTATGAAAGTAATTTCAACAGTGTTGAATAGAAGGAATTTCTAAAAACAAAAATTAATTTTTTACACACTTCTTACACAACACTGGCTCTGAAATTTTTCATAGATTGTATTTCTTGGTCATGATTAAAATTGTAATGTACTTTCTAAAAACAATTTCCACCAGGAGGGACTCTCAAAAGGCATTTTTAACTGTTGGGGGAGCATTATTTTGGACTTTTTAATGTATTGAAAAGCATATTTATACAAAACGTTGCTTGTTTATATAGTCATTTTTTTTTATGTTTGTTTATATAGCATACATTTTACTTGTTTATATAGCATTATCATCCATTGAGAATTGTGAAGGTGGTGTTGATATTGTGACTAATCGCTTTGTATCTAAATATAGTCTATATCAGGTTTGCCAATCAAATTCAATCATGTTGAAGAGGGAGAGTACTGCTTGCTGTTAATCAGTGCCTTGGGCGCTTTATTTTTATTTATTATTTATTTTTTTTTTTGGCTGTAAAATCATAGACGAAAAACCTGTACCTTGTTTGTATAAAACTACATGGGTTGTAAAGCAATACATATACAGGTTGATACAAATGTAATGATTGGAAATAATTTTATTTTTTCCTATATAAAATGAACACCAAAATCGTATTGAGATGAAATAAGAAAACAGTTTACCTCATCATTAGTAATCTGTATGATCACCATTAGTACAGGGCAAGATAGTCCTCAGATTCTGTCCAAACACATTGCAGCATATCTCTAGAAACTGACTCTTGCTTCAAATGTGTCATTGGTAGCACACACTCAAGCAAAGGTAAAAGTAGTGTGTCATTTCATATACGAATAAGTGATCTTTCCATCATTGCTTACTCTGTGACTATATAATAAGACTCTGAATAATTCTGTATATTTGCAAAGAACAGATATTTTATTATTATTGAAAATGTAACTTAGTCTCTCTGAAAACCCAAAGATCTTCTTCATCACAGCTGAAAACTCTTCCTGTTGTTCTGGCCAACTTTATCAGATAATCTTGATTTATGCAAAAATTTCATATAATTACAGTAAAACCCTGCCTATCTTTAAAGCTTCAGAAATGCTGAATGCCTGATATCTCAAAATTTCAGATAGTAAAGCATATAAAAAATGCAAATGATGCAGAAAAGTCAAATAAATAATATAAATTTCTGGTCTAAAATTAAAAAAGCAATAATCTTATTTGTAATCAACTTAAATATCAAAATACTGCAATAAAAATATCGCATGAAAGCTAGTGTATTTTTATAGCCCTTAAACATATAAAATGCATTATCCTATTAGTCATGAAAGTTTCAATAATGTTGCCAAATTTATGCCAATCATTCCAAGAGAAGTTTAAAGGAATTGGTCATTCTTTATTTAGTTATGTAATCAACAGATAAAAATTATGCATATAAACTCTTCCCCCTCCCACACGCACCACCAAAAAAAAAAACTTAATTACTCAACAGTTCCTGAATTCAATCTCAAAAATGTCACTTTTTCATTGCAATTTTTTTGTTCCTTTTGCATTTGTTAGTAGGTAAATGTTATTAAAGTCAACATTTGTAATATTTTTAAGCATTTAGAATAAATTTTTTACTGCAAATAAAATAGTATTTTGCCTGGAAGTTGTCTTTTCTTCCTACATGAGTGCGTAAAGAGAAGTTAAATTTACAGTTGTATGTATAAAAAAATACACTTATTTCACAATTATGTATAATTCCCCAATTACATTTACTTTTTTTCTCTTCCCCCCTCCCAGGATCTGACTTCATGGGAATATCTTAAAATGAGATGAGACGTACAGTCCAAAGTTACAATCTAGACAAAAATACTGTATGTCTTTTCTAATTGTTTTGTTGTCTTTTTTCTTCAGTAAATATACATAACACCATCTTGCAGGCTTTAGTTCTCATCTCTGAAAAATGTCTTTTGCTAGCCTTTGTGAAAGCTAGCTTTCCCTGAAAAGCATTCAGAAAGACTTTATATACTGTTAGCGTGTTTTCCAATTAGTCTAGCAATAATATCCAATGAAAACTTTAAATTTGTATGTTTACGCTGTGCTTTTAGTATCAAAGTCATCTAGAGAACCTTTCACTTGTCCCATTTATAGACAGTTCAGATTTGAATTGCAAGAAATCAGCTGCGTACACTCTGAGTCAACTATTATTTTTATGGTAAGTAAAACAAATCAATAGCAAAACACATGTGAAAGATAAATAGTGAAAGATAAAAATCATTTAATTCTGAAAAAGATTTGAAACAAGCATGTGCTTTTGAGCCAAATGGAATGCAGCAAAATATAGACTTTACAAACTACCACTTAATGGACATTTAAAGTCATCTGTATTACTAATTTGATATTAAAAACAGAAAAGATATAAGCGAAACTATTAATAAACTCAATATAGTAGAGAGTGGTTACTTAGCATGCATGAGAATAAATAACACACTACATATGTTTGGGGAATTTAGAACACAAGTGAGTTTTATTGGATATGCACAGTTATAGAAGTATATAAACCAGTGGCGCCATTATGGGCCAAGAACATATTTAAAGCTAACCTTTTTATCCTCCCACTTTAGGTTTAAATGTCAAGTATCATTCTGATTAAATACAATAAGAAATTACGTCAATGCACATACATATAAAAAAACATTAAAGTACATTAGTGTTCGTTTTTAACCCATCATTCTTGCACACATCTCATGTTTTGTACTGTTTACATTTTTTTGTCAAAAAATCTGCAGTTATATTATTAGTGATCATATTTTGTATATCAGTATGCTAAAGTTGCACAGCTTCACACACAAAATGATGTTGTATATCAGTATGTTTTGATCTACCATGGTACGCACTATTTTTGTTGAGATTAATAGCACTGTTGTTATCACAGTATATTAATACTGGTTTTGCAGTAATAAGTCCAAGTTCTGTAACAATTTTGTTGAGCCATATGGCCTTTTTTAGTAGCTGCAGAAAGAGCCATATATTAGGCTTCTGTTGTTCTAGTTGCAGTGGTAGTTTAACGCTTACTACTCCGATGAGGAAAACATATCTAGTAGTTGATCATCTATCCCCAGCATCACCTCCATATTTTGAGTCACTGTAACCGAGGATATCAGCACTATAGTCCTTCGAAAAAGACAATGTAGCATCTGTAGTGACTAAAAGTTATCTCATGACACGCTTGACAGCGTTCTAGTGAACTCTTGACAGATTTTTGGAGAACTGGCTAAAAATTTACAGCATAAGTTATATCTTGCTGTGTTGCTTGAGCTGCATAAAGAAGACTCCCAATGGCAGCCTGATAAGGAACAGGTAGTTTTTGTTCCTTACTAGTTGATAACTGAAGTTTAGAAAACACTTGATTTTGGTCTGGTGGTGTTTTTACGCTTTGAGATTCATGCGTATTATATTTGCGAAGCGTACTCTCTACATACTGAGTTTGACTTGGGCTAGTGGACACTTTAGTCCTATCTCATTCAATTTTAATTCCTAATCAATAATTTGCTGATACCAATTCTTCCATTTCAAATTTTCTTTAATTGTTGTTTTACCCAATTTTTAAGTTTTATGGTATTGCTAAAATTGAGTAAGTCATCACCATAAATAGTGACAATAACTAGTTCTTTATTTCCATTTATTTTAATATAGGCACAACTATCAAAAGAACTTTGCCTCAGTCCCATTTCTATTAAGCCCCAATCCATATAATTTTCCCTTCCATTCAATTGTTTGTGACTAAATGAACCTTCTCCCTCTGGCATTTTTTTTTAACTTTAATCAACAAGAGACAAAAAACCATAATTTGAGATAAATCAGATAAATTTTCTATTGAATTAATTTTATTCTCAAGTAATATTTGCCTAAATAATTAATAGTTAAAAATATTTGTAATAATGTAACTAATTAAGCTTTTACAATCATGTGGTTTAGTTAACCCTAACATAGCCATGTGGCCATTTTTGGTTAAAATAATTTTATTGAGTTTAAAATTTATTCAATAGAAGTAAGTAAATGAGCTAACTTAACTAGTCATTTGGTTATTTATCCTCATATCTTGTTCTGGGCCCATAACATATTATAAAACTCAATATAGCAGAGTGTGCTTACTTAGCATGCACAAGAATAAATAACACACAACATACCTGTTGGGAGTTTGTGTGTTATTGGATATGCACAATAATAAAGTATATAAATCATTAGTGCCATCTATGGACCAAGAACATATTTAAAGCCAACCTTTTTACAAAAACAGAAAAAGAAACGGAGAAATGAGATTAAATCAGTAAATGCCCCAACAGTAGTATCCGCTGTATGGCACATAGGCAAAACACGCAAGTGTTTAAACTGCAAATTATAATTTTTTATACTGCATTGCCATTGTTTATTTGTTTTTGAATAAAGTTACATATCGTGCCCATCAGCCAGGATCCTGTAACTTCGAAAATACTCCACTTCATGCTGTTCCATGAAAGGCAGGTCTCACATTTTAACCATTTTTTCAAAATGCAAAGAAAAAACAGGTAAATAACCGTTGACTTACACGCTTCTTTGCAAAAAACTAAACTGCCTTATCAAGAATTAGTTGCATTTACATAAAACCAAGATATGATTGTGCTTATCTATTATTAGTACTAAATCACACTGTTTAACAGCAGAACTTTTATTTTAAATTCATGTTAGGAATTGAACTCATGTTTTATGACTTAATGTCTTGTTGCATTTAATTTAAAGATGATTCACTCTAATGTTATGTAATGAAATGTTCTTTCTTTTATCCAGAGCTATCTGTGCAGTCTCAGAATGTGGAAGTTCAAGAGAACTGGAAGCCTTCCTTTTTGTCCAATGAGGAATTTACTCATCTAATGCTAGAGGTATGAAATTTTTCTTTTTAGATGTGCTTTTTTTTAAAATTGATACTTTTAACTCTTTGAAGACCAAAACGCTGAAGACAGCCTTTCATTCAAACGACCACAACCACTTGAAATGACCCAGATTGCAATGCTGTTTTCTTCCCTTCCTCCAATGTATTCAGTACCAGCTGCAGTTTCCCCAAATGTATTGTATCAGTTTATATCTGACAGCTTGTCTTAAAAGGATTTATTTGTGGTTTCTTATCTTTATTTGTTAGGAAGCAGAAAGGATGTCATTTGAAATCTTCACATCTGTTCATGCATTAATGGGTGGGAAGGGGGAGAAATTGTTGTGAGTCTTGAAAGCCATTTCGGATGATTTGCTATTTTAAGCATACAGGTTAACGAAGGCTTCGGATTTCTGAGAGTTAATGGAACTTGTCAGTTATGGTGTGGCAGCAGTTTAAATTTTTTCCCCCTCGTGTTCAGTTGCCACTCATAATTAAATACATCAAGTTTCGCTCCAGTGAAAAGTACCTTTGTTTAAATAGCACCTGGATGTTTCTTTATAGATGGATTTTCTCTCAAAATACTGGTATTCTGTATGGAAATTGAAATGTTTGTTGTAATAAGAAAAATGAGATGGATGCTATGCTGTAGGTTAAGTAACTTTTTTTTAAACCATCAGCATACTAATTTTTACACACCAAACTTCTGTATACTATAATTTTCCAATCAGAATATATATATTCTAATTTCAGTTTTACTGTAGAATGCTACTTTTACTTTTTGATATAAAAAATGCATTAATAATCTTACTTCTTGTGCGCTGTGATAGTTAAGGAAGGGTATTTAAAACTAGTTTTAATATAAAATGTAGAATTCTGAAGCGTACACAAGGCCATCATATAGTGTATAGCACTTTACTTGTTCTGCATTTCATGTGCAATACAGTCATGATATGGTGTATTCTTGAGATTAGAAGACATAAATCTTCAAAATATATGTCTGGAAAGTAAAAATTCTTATTTCAGATTTCTACATGATATGTAGTAAGATTCAAAGCTTGGACAACTGTGCCAGCCAGTTACAAAGCCACCATATAGTTGATATTAGTTCCATATGAAGTATATCTTGCCATTTCTTCCTTTTGTCCATCCATCATAAATGACTCAAGAGATAGGAAAATGGGTAGTGGCCCCTTCTGCTTGAAACTACATTTACACATTGATCCTTAATTTGGTTGTAGACTTTCTCATTAAAAATGTTATTATATGGTGCTTCCACATCCCATTTGTTCATCAAACTCAAAATGGCCTATTTGATTTTTTCTTCTTCTTGCCACTGAAAGAAAAGTTTGCAGAGACAGTAACATTTGTCAACAAATGTAAGCAAAATCATAAAAAATAGCAGGCAACAGACCTGCTAGAAGCTGTATAAGTATTGCCAATAGTGTTTTATAACATAATGAGGCTATAATGGTGTTTGTATGTTGTTAATTTTTACCACCTTTTACAAGGAACTGTATGTATGCCAAGTCCTCTAAATTTTGTATCCAATTACATGTAGTAGTTAAAAACCATAGCTTTATGTATCATGGGACTGATAATTTCTTCAACTACAAAATGCTATTATGTTGTGTTGTCACATGGCAAAGCGCTTTCATTAACAAGAAAAAGCTGAGATATCCTGGTTATTATTGGTCTATGCCAGTAGTTTAATGTTATGTTAGCTGTATTACAGGTGGCTGAAAAATAACTCTTTCTTGAAAATTGCTAATAACTTTTGTAAATAATACCCTGTTTGCATAAATAAAATGTAGTGCACTCTTTTACAATAGTATGATTTAACTTCCACAAAAGTTTCACTTGTGGTGTGACATATATTGAAATTGTGTTCATTTTTGGTATTTGAGACACAGTGAATACAGATTAGTACGCAATGAGGCAAACTAATGCCTGTGATACTCACTTGTGAGAACCTCAGTAACTTCATCTTCGTGTGAGATAATATCCTGTCTCATTTTCACACTAAATGCCTTTGAATAGCCTGGCAGCAATTTTTTTTTATCCTCATGGGTTCAGCATTGTTCTTATAAATGATCTGTGCAAAATACTGACATCATATCATAGGATTTCTTGCTGTGAACAGTGGAAAAAGAGTTTTGCCAAAATTTGCCTTGTGCTAAAACTTCGTCTGGATAAACTGGAAGAGTTCATTTTGTAACCTGACATACCACTGAAATTCTTGCTGAGCTCAGTCCATGTTATTCTGAAACTAATTACTCTTTACTCTTTGAATTTGTGGCCAAGGCAAAGGGTTTGAATTTGAGTACCCACAACTATATCTTCTTTTATTGCAACTTCAGTAATGAATGAAAACTTTCATTGTAAGTGATAATTTGCATTTTATTATATTCATATAACCTAAACAGAATATTCTATGAACACTAAATTAATATACTCATATGAAGAAAGTAGACTTGTGATATTTATTCTATTAAAGGGTTTGACATTTTCCCCTCCTGTGTAATTAATATTACTAGATGCTATGCAAGTGACATTTTGGCCATTTATTTTAATGCAGTGCTGATGCTTGTACAGATAGCAGGAATATTTTGTGTAACCCAGTATTTCAAACAGGAAAGTAGTTGTATTCAAGCATTTGCAGAAATCCCATTTTTGTTATGAATATTGTATTCATTCAATTTTAAGCCAACCACAAGAAATCAAAAATGAAATAAATAAGTTGATCATATTAACTGCATTGTCTATTAAAAAATGCTGAGCTTGGAATCAGCATTTTTGAGCTGTAAAAAAATTAAAAAATTGTTGATTTGTAATCAAGTAAATGTAGTGATAATTTTCTGAAGTCCCCGCCCCCCGAGCCCAAAAAAACGTCAACTCATAAGGGCTATTAATTTCATTTTGGAATTTTGCATTGGTTCACTGTGAAAGTCTGAATCACTTTTCAAATTGTTGCCACCAAATATTAAAGTCGTGCATTATATTTAAAGAAATTAGATACTGAAAAACCTGCATGAATGTATGCATGTTTCTCGCATTGTGAAAAAACTATGGTATCTACAGACATCAAATTTTGATTAACATAGTCCTCCAATCGAATATGGATATCTTGAAGCTCAAATTTGGTATTTGCTCTATTATCTATTTCATATTTTGTGAAACATTAAGGAATTTTTCATTAACAAACTCAACAATTTTAAAATGTCCTATTAACATTAACATTGTGGGCATTTTCAAGCATGGATATTTTATGCACAACGTTTTTTTTAATTTTTTATTTATTTATTTATTTTTTTTGAGATAGAATTAAATTTTATGGTTTAAGTACGAAGAACATGATATTTAATAAATAAAAGTAACACACAAAACATTAAAAAAAAGCGCCTTTGATCGTAATATAAAATCTGAAAGCTTTCAGATTTTTTTTATGTACCCTCTTTTTTTTAGTCCAAAGGGGCTTTGTCCCTGAAGGACTATTTTTTTCATTTTGCAATTTTGTGTCGGAAATATTAAAAATCTGAATCACTTTTCAAACTGATGCCACAAAATATTGCAGCCCTGTATTATATTTAAAGAAATTAAATAATGAAAAATCTGCATAAATGTATGTATATTTCTCCAAATGTGATAAAACAACAGTACCTAGAGCCAACCAGTTTTGAATAACTTACTTTTCCACCCAAGTATGCACATCTGGAAGCCCAAATTTAGAATTTGTTTTATTATCTACTTCATATTTTGTAAACGAATTTTTGATGAACAAACTCAAACGATTTAAAAGCGAGCAATGGCAACACTCTACGAGGGGGGAAAAAAACTTTTTATCTCCAACGCGCGGAACACTTTATCAGAAATTCTAAAGATAAGCTCACTTTAAAATTATTTTGAGATATTGCTGTTGAATTGAATTTTATGGTTCAAGTGCAAAGAACATGATATTTAATAAATAAACGTAACACACAAAATGTTAAAAAACACCCCTTTGGACGTAATTTAAAATCTGAAACTTTTTTTTTATACTAGATTTTCTTCATTCAATGATGAGAATGTGCTTGTAGCACTGATAGCAAGACATTTCTATTCTACGATTTTAACAGCTTTCTTAAGCTGGACTTTGATGAATCAGTAAAAAATGTGTCATTCTTATAAATTATACTGATAAGTTAAAACTGCCATAAACCCATTCATTTTATTTTAATAGCATAAATCACTGTAATAAATAATTATAATAAATGGAATTCTTCTGCTAATTTGAAGAAACAGTTTTTATGACTTTTGTCAAGAAAATTCTATTTTTGTTATCTTATCCATGGTAATTTATCTAAGTTTTACTATTAATATTAGTAAATGTAGAGTGAAATGTATTAGTGTAGCCATCTTAGTAGAAGTTGCGAATTTTCAAATGTGTTAAAATTTGATAACTGTGAGCAAAACAGTTCCTCAGTTATGTTGAGCAATGTTGCCATTTTCATAAGCAATTTTTGTCCTTTTAATTTAAATGGTTATTATACACAGATCTCAATATTTTTTTATCACTCTTGGTTTTTAAAATATGCACTTGTAGAATTTGCGTGCAGTGGTAGAAATTTGAAGAAAATTTCTCCAGAAATGTAATATTTTGTTGCAAAAGCACTAAAGATAAGCAATTATTTTAAATATGTTCTTAAAGTGTTTGCCAGAAAATTTGCATCAGAACAAAAGAAACAAAAATATACTTCTAATAGCTGGTTGATAGATTAATTTTTAGTATGAGTTCCTAATTAAAATATGAATTATAGATGCATCCTTGTAATAATTTTTTGCATAGATAAATTGTGCCCCTCATTGGTAAAACATTTGCCAAAGTGCAACAAAGTGGTTGCATTAATATATAAGTACCCAATGTTAATGATCTGCAAGATCATTTAAGTTCTGCTTACTTTAAAAAAAATTAGTACCTTGTTGATTTTGTAAATTTCCATCTATTAATCTCAACTTAGATTTTGCAATAAGTTCAAGTCTTTTGCGAGGTCATTTAATTCTTTTTGGGAAATAAGACTAAGAATTTGGTTGCCTATGTCTAACTCGCCAGATCGTTTAGTTCTTCTAGGATAATAGAAGAAGGTTCTGTACTTCATAAAATTTGCCAGACTGTGTTTTAATGCTGAATTTTCAATCGCACAGCTTCCAAACTTTTGTCTTGTAATCTAAATTTAATAGCTCACGTAGACTTCATGATAATAGTAATTCTCTTCAAGATCATTTGGTTCTTGGGTAATATATATAAGAATTTGATAGTCTATGTCTAATTTATGAGATCATTTAGTTCTTCTGGGATATAAATTCTTTACTTGATGGAAGATGGTAGTGTGTGTTGTAATGTTGAATTTTGAAGTATGCCTGTCCAGATTTCTGTCTTGAATCTGAACTTTAGTAATTCAGCTTTGCATTAAGATAAATGCAAGATCATTTGGTTCTTCTTGGGAAATAAAATTAGGAATTTAGCAAGCTATGTCTAATCTGCAACATCATGTAGTTCATTTGTTTTCA
>KK120812.1:369460-390606 GCA_000611955.2 Stegodyphus mimosarum
TTTTTGGGTTTGTCACCGAGAATTCGGCATACAGTCGTATAGAGCTGTCCGGCTTAACTATTGGTACTACCAGATTTGTCCACTCCAATGTTTCAACCTTTTCGATTATATCTTCCTTTTCTAAGCAATCAATTTCTTCATCTATCCACCATTTTAATGGAAATGGTACTTACCTACCTCTACAAAATTTTGGTGAAACGCTTTATTTTAATTCAAGTTGAACCTCATAATTTTCTATCTTCCCTAATTTTTTGTCAAAAATCTGTTTATTTTGCAGGAATTATTTATTTAAACTACTTTTTTGAGAGACAGAAGTTGACTTGTTTGAGGTAAAATCTAAATTTATCCCTAAAAGCCATTTGTGACCAAATATTGTATCAAGGTTTTCTTTATGTTCTTAAAGATTTACGTTTTTATTTTGACCTTTATCTTCTACATTAACTGTAGTAAATCCTAAAGGTGTCAGTTTTTCTCTGTTATATGTCTTAAATACTAGACTTGTATTTTGAATTTTATTATTCAAAATTTGCCGGAACTTATTTAAACTCATCACCGATACTGCACCCCCTGTGTCCAGTTCCACATCTACTGGTTTCCCTCCTATGTTTACTCGGACCATTATGGTTGGTTTCGTATTTCTTAAGCTCGCTGGAATTTATGCTGCGTATAGGAACTGTGTTTTCATTCTCTGTTTCGAGTTGTTTTTGTTTTGCCTTCTTACTTTTAGAATTATAGCATGTTGTTTTTATATGCCTGATTTTCATACAAAATTGGCAGATACTTGTCTTAAATTTACAAGAACTTCAGTCATAGTCAGTCCCCTTGCATCGCGGACACATTTTATCTATAGCACTTTTAGCCGAGAAGTTTTGTTTTCCAAACTTTTGTTTTGGAACTACCGACTTAGATTTACCTTTATTTATGGCACTAAACTCCGTAATTTTTGCCGGTTTCCCAATTATTTCATTTGCACCTTTCAACGCTTTCTCCATTGCCAAAACTGTTTTTAAAGTATCATTTTAACTAATATTATCCTCCTCGAAAATTCTATCCAGAATAATTCTATCACTTAGCCCACTAACAAACACATTGAGCAACATCGTATTTAGCGTGTTCTGGTCGTAGCAAATGGTATGGCAAGTGTTCATAACCCTGCCATGTACACATTGATTTGCAAATCATGCTGTTTTCAATGTAAAAGTGCATGCCTGCTTTTTATTACAAGTAGCTTGGGATTTAGGTGGTTTCTCAACATTGTTTTTAACACATCATCTTTATCAAAAAGATTACCAGGAAACAGCTAGCTTTTAAAAGACTATAATTTTTCCAGACAAACTAGAAATCAGTACTTTAACGCTTATTGCGTGAAACATTTTGTATATATGAATAACTTTTGAATCTTTCTAAAATTGCATCAAATTGTTCTTCGTGTTCATTATATTTTTTGAACTGAACATAAAATTTGGAATTATCAGTTTGTGGTGTAATAAGTCTTTCCGTCAGAGCTTTATTTTGCTCTATAAGCTCAGTTACAAGCTGCTTCCTGTTTAATTCATCCGAAAAAAATTATTATAAAAGCTTTACCATGAGCTGGCTTTGGTAAATTCCGTATCTGAAAGCACATCAGTGATCTCTGAAAACCTCCTCGTGTAGGCTGTTCTTTTTATTACTTTACTTTCCTCAGCCATTATCAACAGTTGTGTTGTGTTGTTACCGTATATTCATTTCACAAGACACTTTAGTTACTTTACAACACACTTTATACAAAAAACATCCTCACTGCACATAAAAAAACACATACAACTCTACATCCGGTTTTCATCGTCTCATTACCAGTTTGCATTTGCTTGTCATGCACAGTTCTCCATTTGATTGTGATCAAGTTCTATAATTTCACTACACCACAAATTTAGTTGTTGAATTCAATAAATATGTGTCATTTATGTGATAGCCTAATGAGGTAAAACTTCAGTACAAAATAATGAAAGAGTTGCATTAAAATAGTATCAAGTCTTAATTAAAGGTCGGTTTTAGTGCATCTAATCATAAGTGTGACTTGAAAGTCTTAGCCTCCGTCAGAGAGTGGGGATAAAAGTCTATAAAACATGGCATAACATATTTTTACAATTTATCTCATGCTGCCATGTGCAATGTATAATAAGAACACAAAAAGGATTAAAGTAGCTACTGATATTAGATAGTATTTAAATAAAATTCTAATTATGAAATGTTAATTGCATAGTTTATAATTAAAAACTTCTCAAAAATTGATGGTGGAAATATTTCTTAAAATTATCAGGGTTGCCACGCTACCTGGAAAACCAGGAGAATCGGAAAAAGTCAGGGAATTCACAAATTCACCAAAAAATTCAGGGAAAAGTCAGGGAATTTCATACAATCGCCAAAAAACGCGAGTTTTGCGCTGACGTTGGAAGTGATTTCTTTCTTGGCGCGCGTTAATGTCATACGGGCAGCTAGCACAGAGCCAGTTTTCACAACTATAATCAGATTGTCTTTTAGAAAGGCAAAGCAAGTTTCCAGTAACATCGAGAAATTCACATGTACATGTGCAGTGCATGTTGAACTAAAGAAAATACATATTCTTGTATAAAACAAAATCGGTTTAATCATAGTATTATTATTTCTGGTACCATGGAGGTTAGAGTAGCCTCCATGGTACCAGAGTGTGTTCTACTATTCTAACCTCCATGTACGGTATGCACGGGATTAGGCAACATTATGATGAGCAGTAAACGCGTCATTTTGGTGTTGGCAGCAATCTTCAAAATCGGGCCAAGGCTGTAGGATTTTACTGCAAAATCTTTTAAACTTTTTTTTTCCCTTTTTAATAAATGCCTTATTTGCATTTTGCAGTAAAATAATAATAATAAAAAAATAGTAATCAGTCATCTAGGCTAACCATATATTCGCCAAAATATCGTTGATTAGTGTAATTCAGTTTTTAATTATTTTAATGTTATTCATATCATTTAATGTTGCTTCTTCCCTCTAAATTTATTTATTATTTGTAAATAATATTTTCAAATTTCTTCTCTAGCATAATCCTGAAGCTAATTCTAGCAGTATGATGACATAACATCACGAAATTTAATGCACGTATTTTTTGCTTATGTATGTTGCTAAATAAACATAAAATACCTAAATTTATTTTTAAAATATCATTGAATAGATTTCTTTCTTTCGTTTAGCTGCAAAATGTCTGTAAAAAAAACATTTTTTAATACAGATTGGACAGTCTAATTTCAATCTTCAGTGAAAAAAACAACTATTATAGTTAAAATACACAGTCCAGTCACATTAATGTGACCACCACGTACTTTCCATGTCAGAGTTAAATAACCAATCACAGAAGGCAGGTGGCAGCACAGTGCAGTTGAGCGTATATAAAGGGTGTGCGAGGGCTTCGGAAAACATTTCAATCGTTGGCGTAATGCAGAAACGAAGCGATTTATCCGACTTCCAAAAGGGCATGATCATTGGCTTTCGGGCCAAGGGTGGAAGCATTTCCGAAACGGCTGAGTTTGTGAACTGTTCGCGTGCCGCCGTGGTAAAAGTGTACCGTGCATGGCAAAATGGGACTGTCCAAAATCAGCGACTTGGCAAATGTGGTGCACCACGGGCCATAGATGACAGAGGCGAACGACGGTTGCGGAGATGCGTTCGGGCAGATAGACGGGCTACCGTTGAGCAACTGACCACCAAAATGAACCAAGGGGCTACCAAAAGTGTCTCCCAAAGTACTATTCAGCGAACATTGCTGCGTCTGGGCCTCCGAAGCAGACGCCTGGTTCGTGCACCTATGCTGACTGCTGTTCATCGACGGCGAAGGCTAGAATTTGCACGCCAGTACAGCAGCTGGACGTCCACTGAGTGGCGACAGGTTGCGTTTTCGGATGAATCGCGTTTTATGCTCCATCGGACAGATGGACGTTGGCGTATAAGGCGTGAAACCTCTGAAAGGAACCACCCTGCAACCATTGCCGGAACGGTCCAAGCTGGAGGCGGGAGCATTATGGTCTGGGGAATGTTTTCCTGGCATTCTCTAGGTTCACTGATCATTGTGGAAGGCACAATGGATCAATACAAGTACGCATCTGTCCTTGCGGACCATGTTCACCCCTACATGCGCATTGTTTTTCCTCAGGATGATGGCATCTTCCAGCAGGACAATGCGAGGTGCCATACAGCTGCCAGTGTACGTGCGTGGTTCGAAGAGCACCAGGATGAGTTTACCGTCCTTCCCTGGCCAGCAAACTCACCTGACTTAAACCCAATCGAGCATCTGTGGGACCATCTCGATCGAGTTGTTCGCGCCATGGATCCTCAACCGCGTAATCTAGCGCAGCTGGCCACGGCATTAGAGTCGGCATGGCTCAACATCCCAGAGAACACCTTCAGGGACCTATGTGACTCTCTTCCTGCACGTCTCGCAGCAGTCCGCTCTGCGAAAGGTGGTTATTCTGGCTTTTGACAGATGGTCACATTAATGTGACTGGACTGTGTAGTAATGCTTTGGGGATTATAAGTCATATGTAATTGGCAAATTTTTGTGTTTTCAAGTGGTACCATAATAAATTTACCGCTTAGCACAACCAAAGTGCATTACACGGATAGACTGGAATTTTCTTAAAACACACCTGGAAAAGTCAGGGAATTTCATTCTCCTGTTTGAGTGGCAACCCTGAATTATGCTTGTCCTAATGATCCCTGTGAAGCATTGTTAAATAACGAAAGAAATAGAAGTTGGCTAAAATTTATAGAATAGTACATTAATATTATCTTTGGCTGATGCTTTCACATGTAAGTGGTAGACGCATAAAAAACTGAAATACAGTACAAAGTCCAATTTTCGGATCTCCAAATGGCATCACCAACAACCCCCCCCTCCAAAATGCAGGTGTGCTATAAAAGCAATTTTTATTCTGTAAGAAATTTCTGATATTGCTTTCAAATGCCTGCTGGCTAGGGAGTTAGATGGTGGCCAGTGACAGTGCATCAGGTGAATTGTATTAAAATTATCCATAAAAAAACCTTCAGCTCTTGTTTGGTTATGGGAGGGGGTAATTTTTCTATCTGACCTAAACAATAACTAAAGCCTCAAGACATATTTCTGTGAAGTGGGATGTTGCAGATATTTTTCTTTTGTTGGCATGACAGCTGGCAAGAGATAAGGAATTAGATTTCAAGGAACTTGAGTTCAGTTAACATAGCAAATTCGCTTTTCTTTAACTAGCTGAATTGAAGCAGCTTATTATTTTGTTCCATCTGTTATTAATCATATCAGAACTAAAGTTTTGGGAAATGATACTGTCTGTTGTATTCCACCCCCCAAAAAAAAACTGTGCAGCCATCAATCAGCAAATGGGTATTGGAAATTTGCATACAATATGCAATGCTGATATAAAGTAACATTTTAAAAATTGCTACAATGAGTAAGACCACCCAAAAATTCTAGAAATATTTTAATTTAAAATGTGATGTGTGAGGCATTGCTAAATTATGAAAAGACGTGTCTGTAAATTCTTTTTAAAATGCTGAAGAATGTAAAGCCAGCTACTAAATTTAATGATGACAATGAAAGCAGCAAATCTGAAAATTTTTGAATATCACAAGTAAAAAGTGAAATTCCTATTAATGAAAGAGAAGAAGAAATGGTAAATAAAAATGATGTAACTGAAGTCTTACATTGCTGTGAAAATGCCTGATTTATCAAATATTAAGCAGAAAATTTTGTCATTTCACTATGAGTTGCATTTTAATTTCATATGACGGTGATTTAAAAAAAAAAATCTTTATGTAAACTATCCATTTCTTAAAGAAATATTAATGTAGAATACTGTTAATTTTAATACTGCATGTTATGTTACTAGATTTAAACTAATGATATGAAATCTGGAAGTGCTGTAGTCCCATTGATTCTGATTTTCAATCTTTGTACTTAAGCACAAATAAATATAAAATTTATTGCTGACAGTTTTGCATATTGCCCTCGTAATAATATTTCTCTTTCAGTGGGTGTTGTTTACACCATATTGTGGATTTTGAATGAAATTTCTTGTTCAACTTTGCCATGCTTTTGTTTACAGTTTACTGCTTTGGTAATGTTTTTCTGTGCTATGAAGGATCTTTCCTTCTGCAAAGATTGTTTCACAGTAACTAGCAATACTTAACGTTATAAGTAAAACTCAATGAAACTGTAGTCTACAGCATATTTAATTTTTTTATGCTAAATTTTTACGAAGTTCTTCATTTATTTACTGCGGTGTGTTATTTTTGAAAGGCATTCTTAAAAGAAAGCTTAATTTTGACTTGCAGCATGGAGGGAAGCTTAAAAGTAATTAATCCTGTTCTTTCTCCTCCCCAACCTTTGAAAAGTTTAAATGTTTAGCACTTCAAGATAATTCATGTCAGTTTTGTTACATATTTTCAAATGATGGCTTTACTGTATTCTGATGACAAAAAGGGTGCTGTCTGTCAGAATCTCTGAAATCAGTTTGTTTGAGAATTCACTTTATTCTAATACAAACTAATCTCCGAATTTTATTTAAAATCAAAGCTTCATTGTGTGGAAAAAGTGTAAAGAATAACAATGATGTCATAAGGATAGTGACTGCAAATGTTATGAATTTTAGATCATGGTTTGAAAATATACTTGGTGACCAGCAGTAATTGTAAAGTACTGAATAGCTAACTATTAGAGAAGAACATTTACTACATTGTTTTAATTTTAATGAACATTGTGGTGTCCTCATGTATTTTCTTAGAGTTTGAAAACTAATGACAAGCTGTAAAAATGATGAGTAATAATTATATTGTTAAAAGCTTAATTTTAACAATTTGGTCTTTACAGGCAAATTTGTACTTAAATATAATTTATTTATGTCTGTAGGCTTTGGATGGATTCATAATAGTTTTTTCATGTAATGGTCAAATTCTCTATACATCAGAAAGTACAGCTTCGCTTCTGGGGTATTTACCGGTAAGTATATCTGTTTATATGGAAAATATGTCCTGAAAATAAATCAGCAGTATTTTCATTGGTAATATTTATTACAGTAAATGTTACAGTCAATTCTCAATTAACTAGGAGCAGATTAATTGGCCTTTCAAGTTAAGTTTGTTTATTATAGAAGGATGGGAAAATTATCCGAAACCGTCAATCCCCCTTGAAACAAAAGTGTATGGCAAATAGAAAAGAGGGGGGAAATATATTAGATAGCGGGAGGTATTGAAGTTAGCCAAAAAAAGTTCTGACTTTTTTACCTAAGTTCAAAATCAGTATTGTTAAATTCTGGGGTAAACTTTGTTTTTTAATGCCATTTGTAACTTTTTGTTTCTATTAATATTTATTGTCCCTTTATTTACTCTGTGTTTGTTTTGTTTCATATAGGGATTTAATTAGCATAACCTAATGAATTAAACTGCTTGTAAAGACAATTAAAATCTCAGTAGTATTTTTCTATTAATTGAAATTTGGATAATTTTCTGCATTTTTTAATTGCTAAAATTGTGTAATGCTGAATACCCCATCCCCCATTTTATCAAATGCACTGAGGAATGAAAAAAAATGTGTACAATAGCACTGCAAATGTATTAAATGAGTAAACTTTATTTGGACATTTTTAATTAGTTTTTGCTTCGAAATCATCAGTATTGCCAGCAAATGAAGTTGTTCCAAATAAAATTTAAATGTTTATTTGCCTTATAGATCACACCAAGAAATTATTTCCGAGACTATGAATATTCATTATTTCTCCAATGTTATGTTTTTTAATTTCTTGCAGATTTTCTGCATAATTCTTCACCACCAAGTGATCTTGATTGAATCTTTTTCTGTGTTATTTTGCATTTTATTGGCTGCATATTCAGCCTAATTTGAATTATACCATCATCTTGTAAGTCTTCCATAGTTTTATCATTTTCAGTCCTTTGAATAATCTCTCCTTTTTGTTTCGAAAGCATTACTAATGGATTCTTTGAAGAAAGACTTTCTACGGTTTTCAGTAGTTCAAAGTAGTCAGTCATTAGATATCAGTGTTTTCATCTTGGACAGGATTTTAATTTGGAATTTAGCAGTTTTGGCTAAGCATTGTGTAATGAATGCTGTGTTGTTTGTATGTGTTCAGCCGAAAGCTGCCATGAAAATTGCATCTTTTACTGAGTCAAACACTGTATCAGAATACAGTGAGTTCTCTGTATATAAATATATTTACATTTATATGTATGTATAGTTATTTACTATATATATATGTATTTATTAACTTTGAATTTTAACATAAATCCTTTCCATTAACTTTGATGCAAGGTATGACACACAGCAATGCTTTCCATTATGTGGTCAGAAGCCATAAGATTTGCTCTTGTCCAGAAGGTTAGAGTTGCTGAGAATTGCAAATTTTCAAAGATTAATAGCTGATACATAGTGGTTAATAACATGCGGCTTTTAGCGAATTGTTAAAATCACATGTTTCTGCTTTGTTCCTTCATAATGTTTTGCTCAGATTTAGCCTGACTGGTAGAGCAGTTAGGAACATTGGCTGTTGATTGGGCCCAAGTTTGAATCTTGCAGAAGGCATGAATGTTTGTAAGTGTATGATGTCTGTGTAGCATAGGGGCACTAAATGGGTCCTGTCCAAAGGTTTGGTTTAGGTGAAGAGGGGTGGGAGGTCCTTGGATCTATCCCCGAACATGTTCTGCATCAAAACTGGTTGGAGCATTGTGGTTAATCCAGTGGGACTATATCCATACAACCACTGGTAAAATTCTCGTCTATTGAATTTTTCATCTTCTGTATCCCTTGTTGCTTTGCAGATTGTTTTGAATGCTTTATTGCTTCAATGTTTCATCTTTTTTAAAATTATTAAACCATCTGTGCATATCGCATTGTGAATGGTATCATTTCTATGAATATCCAATAGTCATCTGTGGATACGGAGCATACTTCTCTCTTCTTTTCTCAGGACCTTGGTGTTTGCTTGCTATTTGCACATCATATTCATTACTTATTTTCACTGAAGGGAATGATTATTAAACTCATATATAAAGGAAGAGTCATTCTAATATTATATGGAATTTGGACATTCTGTGTTAATAAATTAAATTTAAAAATAATCGTTAAGCCAATTCTTTTGTTATGGCTCTCATTAAAATTACTCTTATCAACCCATAAATGCAGCTAATGCATTCGCTTCCAATAGCTCACAGGCACATAATTGGTGTTATTACTGAAGAGCCAATCATGGTCTAGCATGTAGTGTGGGATGATGTCTTAGGTGCCAGTCACACACTGGTGCGGAAAATGCAGCGTCTCGTTGTTTATTTTCTAGTTCAGTCGGCATTATGTTTTGAATATGTATGCTGGTATTTGCGTGGAATGAATGTTAGAAACTAGCTGTAAATGTATGTGGTTTCGAATGAAAAAAGTTTCATTTCATGCGAAGATCATACACGAATAACATTCCAAAATGTATATTTTACAATAATAGCATTGTAACTCTTATCATCAGTTCATTTATAATATATATATTTGTTTATGATATAGTGTCATACAAAAATAATGCATATTGTTACTTATTTTAATTCATTTTAAAATGCCATGCATCAGCGCATAATGCAGTGCATTCCAGAAATAATTTTACTTCTAGTGCTGATCACTCGCTACAGTGTAGTCATAAAATTGTATGCTTAAAGGCTTATGTAAGAAATTAATGTGGTACACATAATATTTTAATACCTCTTTTAAATCATATTTCTTATAATAAGTAAGTCGACATATGGGTACAATATATTTCTATGACACAGCATTAACTATTAACACAACCTTGCATTACCAGCAGTGAAAGTGTTAAAATTGAACCATTTTATGTTATTTTATCTCCACCACTGCAGTAAATTTATTTTCTGCATAGTCTTTTTTGATTAAAGAAATTTTAGTTTATTTGTAAAATCATTTGTTGTGTCATACAAATAGGTCAAGTTTCTTTTTAATTTGTGAAATGCTTATGATTATTTGTCTCTGTGTCTTGTATTTTCTCACAGATATTAAACAGCGGCTTATAAGTTTTAGGAGAAGTCAAAATTAAATTTTGCAATAGAAGGTAGATGACAAATGTTTGTATTATGGAGAGGAAAGGGAAAAGGTTGAATGGAAACTATAATCATTGTATCTTGCTTACTATGTTGAAACTAAATGGTAAATGTTATAATGGTACTTATGTAGTACAGGGGAACATTATTAAGATATTTGTCTTTAGGTGCCTAAAGTATTCATTTTAAAAACATTTCACTTTGATCAAGTATAAGAATAAAAAATTTGTACAATGTTCTTCTATCGATTTCATTTGCGACATTATACATTTGAGTTATATTGGGTTATCTGCAAATTTCTGTGCAAAATGCAGCGCGTTATCTTCTAATTGTTTGGCTTCTGCTGATAAAAAGTGACTGTGATTGAGAAATATGTGTGAGTATGGTCTTTCCTCTCACATTGGATAATTCTGGTATATGTCGTGAGGCATTTTTTGTAGTGCTGTGTTAGGAGCGGAGAACCTAAAAGTTCATTTTCATCATATTCTCTTTTGCTTTAAAAAAGGGAAAAATGTCAGTTAGACTGGTCGTAAAATTTCTGTTGTGTGTATGGACAAAATTCTGTTTCTGGTGAAACAGTTCGAAGGTTACTCGAAGAGTATATAAACAGAAATTTCGTCTTTGAAGATGATGCCCGCACTGGATGACCATACTGTATGAAGAAGGACCTATTAAAAGAAGCTGTCTGTTATGCCTTTCAGAAACTATCAGACAGGTCAAATATTCCAAAAATACATGATTATTTGAAAATGATAGGGTATGTAAGCCACTATGGTAGAGCAGAATGTGCTTGTTCGAATTTTGGCATGTGATTCATTGCTGAAAAAAAACAAAGAAGTACCTTTTCTGAAATGTCCCACTACTGGAAACAAGACTTACTTATTACTTATGTGTGTACTTTACAGTAACATTCAGGGAAAGGATCATGGAATAAGCCAAAAGAGAATTCTTTAGTAACATTGAGAGAAGGCTGCATTTTTGGAAAAGTAAGGCTTTGTGTGTGGTGGGCTTATGAAGAATAGCATGTTATAAATTGTTGCCATTAGATCAGAAGTAAATCTGGAAAAATACCATTCACAAAAAGCAGTTCCAAAAGCAGAAATCAAAGCAAAATGCCTTGAACTGACCAATCGTTGAGGTGTTATCTTCCATTAATGATTAGCTCCAGTTTGATGAACGTCAGACATACGCTAATGAGCTTCCTCGGATTTCATCTTTTCAGGTCACTTCATAATTCTGTGAAAAGCTCGAAGGTAACTTCCTTGGAGACTCTCAAGGAGCACCTTGATAACTTCACAAATATATGTAATGACTTGTTTTAAAAGGAATTTTTCAGCTGGCAGAGACATAGCAAAAAGTCAAAGAGCAAAATGATGCTCATGTGGTTCAATGAAATTTTCTGAAGTTTTTGTAATATTTCATATGTATTATTTTAAAAAAGGAAACCCAGAACTTTCTGGATTATTCAGTATAAAAAGTTCTATTTAAAAATTGTTGAAATATAATATTAAATAAACATATGTTAAATTTTGTTATAATATACATAATTTATTACTTTAAAAATTTATTTAAAAATATATAATGATTTTATTAATTTAAAAATTGTTCCTCCATTTTTTTCTAGAGGTAGCACATGATGTGTCTAAGGGCATTACTTCAGTGAGCCAAACACATCATTCTTTGTGCCATATTAACAGCAAGAAATTCATCAATCAGTTGCAGAGTGTATGTGTGATAGTAATGGCATTTCTAGCCTATTGTACTAGATTTGATGCATTTTTTGTTCCTCTATTGCAAAATATGACCTATTTATTTCATTTTACGTACTTTTTTTTTCAATTCCTTTTTTAATAAGAGCATAGTTGTCTTGAAAACAAAAACTTGTCCCATTCTAATATTGTGATTTAAACATCAGATCTGAGGCAAGTGTTATTTTTATTATATATATATTTCCCTTTTCTGAAGAAAATTTTGGACTGTAAGATATATCAGAATGAAATAAGGGTTAAAAAGTCATGTTGCAGGAAATACTGCAACAGTCAGATAATTATGAAATTGTAATAGACAGGGAAGATTCATGAATTTCATGCTTGAATCAAGTGGTGGAGCCATTTTCATAGTTCAAAAAAAGTTAAATGTTTCTGAATTTATTATAAAGTATATCGTTCATCATTCCTTTTTTAGAACTTAGGATTAAATTGAGATTACATTTTATATACTATGCAGCTAAATATCGAATATGTGTTATAATCGAATATGTTTTACAAAAGCAAAATTATTTTTCAAAACCTTTTATCAGAAATGTGTTTTTATGTTTATATTAATTAATAAAATATTTTAGTCTAAAGAAAATAAATAGCTAACATTTTAAAGCCATGAATTTGTTTTCTATAAATTAGACTTAACAAAATTTTGCCATCATTTGTAGTGAAAAATTGTTTGCTAAAATTTTCGTCCTCATAGTTACATCAACAAAACTCCTTTCTTGTCTTGGCCCACCAGCGGTCGAGCGGTAAAGACACTGAACACTGGTAGTTCGGTCTGAGGTTCGAATCCCGCGATCGGGCTGGCTGCATGAGCGTTTTCGTGGTTTTTCCCATGTGTAACGTGTATACGAGCCAGTTTCCCGTAGAAAGTCCTCCACGAAGGCATCCCTCCCTTTAGGCAGATAGCCCTCGTGTGCTTTGCCATAGCTGAATAACCTAACCTAACCTTTCTTGTCTTGCAAAGAATGGAAATGTTGTTATTTTAAGATGGTTACAAAGTGATTAGGTGAGTTCCCCTATATGTCATAAGTACCACTTTTGTTAAAGCAATAGCATGGCTTTGTATAATCACTACATGCAATAAAATATCTTCATACCCTAAAGTTTTTAATTGTTTTAATGTTTCTTAATTTTAGAGCCGCATCTATTCATCAGTATTTGATATTATTCATGAAGTGGATAAGTCTTCATTATACAAACTAATCAGCAGTGCTCCAAACTCTTCAAATAATTCATTATCCAAAGGTATCTTTTTTATATATTGTAATTACTATTACTGATATATTAGAAACCAGATTTTGTAATTAAAAAAAATCTGTTATAAAGTAAGTCCCCATGAAGAGCATTAATTTTGAAGATGTCAAAGTAAATTAATTTTAAGATATAATACACAGTCCAGTCACATTAATGTGACCATCTGTCAAAAGCCAGAATAACCACCTTTCGCAGAGCGGACTGCTGCTAGACGTGCAGGAAGAGAGTCACATAGGTCCCTGAAGGTGTTCTCTGGGATGTTGAGCCATGCCGACTCTAATGCCGTGGCCAGCTGCGCTAGATTACGCGGTTGAGGATCCACGGCGCAAACAACTCGATCGAGATGGTCCCACAGATGCTCGATTGGGTTTACGTCAGGTGAGTTTGCTGGCCAGGGGAGGACGGTAAACTCATCCTGGTGCTCTTCGAACCACGCACGTACACTGGCAGCTGTATGGCACCTCACATTGTCCTGCTGGAAGATGCCATCATCCTGAGGAAAAACAATGCGCATGTAGGGGTGAACATGGTCCGCAAGGACAGATGCGTACTTGTATTGATCCATTGTGCCTTCCACAATGATCAGTGAACCTAGAGAATGCCAGGAAAACATTCCCCAGACCATAATGCTCCCGCCTCCAGCTTGGACCGTTCCGGCAATGGTTGCAGGGTGGTTCCTTTCAGAGGTTTCACGCCTTATACGCCAACGTCCATCTGTCCGATGGAGCATAAAACGCGATTCATCCGAAAACGCAACCTGTCGCCACTCAGTGGACGTCCAGCTGCTGTACTGGCGTGCAAATTCTAGCCTTCGCCGTCGATGAACAGCAGTCAGCATAGGTGCACGAACCAGGCGTCTGCTTCGGAGGCCCAGACGCAGCAATGTTCGCTGAATAGTACTTTGGGAGACACTTTTGGTAGCCCCTTGGTTCATTTTGGTGGTCAGTTGCTCAACGGTAGCCCGTCTATCTGCCCGAACGCATCTCCGCAACCGTCGTTTGCCTCTGTCATCTATGGCCCGTGGTGCACCACATTTGCCACGTCGCTGATTTTGGACAGTCCCATTTTGCCATGCACGGTACACTTTTACCACGGCGGCACGCGAACAGTTCACAAACTCAGCCGTTTCGGAAATGCTTCCACCCTTGGCCCGAAAGCCAATGATCATGCCCTTTTGGAAGTCGGATAAATCGCTTCGTTTCTGCATTACGCCAACGATTGAAATGTTTTCCGAAGCCCTCACACACCCTTTATATATGCTCAACTGCACTGTGCTGCCACCTGCCTTCTGTGATTGGTTATTTAACTCTGACATGGAAAGTACGTGGTGGTCACATTAATGTGACTGGACTGTGTAAAATGTATAAAAGTTTAGTAGGAATTCATTTCCCTCTCAGTTTTTCAGAAACTAAGGATAAATGTTTTGTTAATTTGGATGTACGTTAATTTATTCAGGTTGTTGCTCTCCATTCATTAGAGACAATTATTTAATAATCTTAGTTACTAAATTTTCCATGTAATATGTTATTTAAGAGCTGTTTTAACCAGTTTTAATGAAATTTTAAATGTCCATTTTTCTTTATTACTTCAGAAATATGTATAGGCACAGTGTCCATAGAAGTCTATATATAACCTTTATTTTTCCAGCCTCTAGTTGTAGACATACACTCCCATTTACAAGAATATTTTCAGTGATGCAAATTTTAGCATTTTTAAAATTTAAAAATTACAAAGTGTAATTTTTTGTATAGGCTTCTAGTTCTTATGGTTTAAGGCATTTAAACCCTTAAACGTGGTGTTTAAACTCATTATTAAAAAAAATAAATACAATAAAAGCAAAAAAATCCAATTCCCCTTCGATAAAAATTTACCATAGTATTTTCAAATTTTAGAGCAACCTTTTTTGACTCACCATGAGGGGTCAGCTAAAAAATAAATAAGAATACTTAAAAAGTTTATTTTTTCCCTTAACTATCATTTTAATATTACTTCGTGATTTACTAATGTGTAAATTCCTTAAATTTATAATTTTATTACATTCTATGTCCTTAACAAACTTTTATGGGAGTCATTTCTAATTTTTCAAATGCTAGAAATACATTATTGATAATCCCATGCAGTTTTGCAGTCTCATGCAGGCGAATAATCATATAAGTTGTTTGCGTCTCAGTACTTAAGGCTGCCACTGTTTTCTAAAATGCAAAATTTATCAGGCACTTGTGGATAAGATCTCCGTTTAAAAAAATATATGTACATAATTAAGGATGCTAGGAGAGAAGACATGAATAATTTTAATCATGGTTAACAGTTATAGATGGTGCTGGTGTAATTTTGTAATGAAAGAATGAAACTTTCAGAAAACTTGACTGTAGATTATTTATTACTGGATACAATAATTCTTAGGAAGCATATTCTGATTCACATATCATCATGGGTGCAATGTGCACCTTGCAGTTTTAGAAGCTTAGTTCATCTTCTGAACAGTCAATGATTCAGAAAAGGAAGCCATGCATGTTAGTTTGTGGCAAAAAAGTGAGAAAAGAGTGACACATTTAGAAGAAGGTGGGGAGAATGTCTAAAGGTTTTAGTTTAAATTGAAATATTATTCAGTGATTGACTAAAAGGTATCTGCATTGTGATTTTGCATAAAAATATATGATGTGGGTTAATTTGAAATGATGCAGTTTTGATTGATACATTATAAAACTATTTTAGGATAGAAAGGGGAAATACCCAAATTAAAAATTAAAATTGGAAGTTTGCTTTACATATTTTTATTTGGGCATCTATATATTGATCAATAGTTTTCATGGCAGTCTGCATAGCAGTTATCTTTTAATCTAAATTATTACAATTTTTTTCTAAATAAGTAATTAATTTTTAGTTATGTATAAATGCAAACATTTTACTCTTTAACTTGTGTGTGACCAATGAGTATAATCTAGAATTTTAAATTCTTTCATTTTTGGTCCTGTGGGAGTCAAACATTTTGTTTCATTTTTTAGAATGAGTATAAATATAACTGTTGAGATGAGGTAACTGTATAAAAAGTTATATTTTTTTTAATTTTTATAATCTTTTTAAATTTATAAATGCTCTATGTATTTTTGATATATAGAGCTTTACATATTTTTTATGTCTACATGAATATTTGCTTGATTTAAAACATTTGTTTTGGGGTACATGTCTGTGACCCAACAGTTGTGAAAATAAAAGGAGGTATGTGGACATGATGTATGTATGGTGTTGGTTTCCTTTCATATAATTATACCAGTTTATAAAGTTTGAAGTAATAGAGCTTCTTTAAAAAATTGTATATTTCAACATACAAGGAAAATACACTGTGTATTATTTTCAAACGTTGTTGCTTGTTTAAATCTTTTCCTTATTTTGCGTTTTAACTTTTTCTTGATTAAAGATTACATTTTCTTGGTTCAGGTATTTTTGGCTTTTTATGTTTGCTTAGTATGAGAATTGGAAGCCACGTTTTTGAATAAAATTCAAAATATAGCCTGCTATTAAAACCGTTTTATTATTGTTTTCATGTGAGCTTGTTAAAAACTATTATCTTTAATGCTATAATTTTCAACTATGTAACTCTTGTTAAAGTATTTAGCGAGATAGACCTGATTAATGATTGTACATTTCACAGTAAGAACTGATTTATTTTTAAGCAAAGAAAACTTTTTTAACCGGTAATGTCATGTCTACCATTAGTATCACAACTTTATATCACTAAACAATGACTTTCTAAATTATTTTCATGGTCGTCAAAAACAAATTAATTTCGCTATGCTCACAAAACAATTTCTTTTCATTTACAGTGTTTGCCATAGTGAGTAATCTATTCTTTTGATCTAACTAGTGGAGGAGGGGGAAAGACTTAATACTGAATTTAAAAAAGCAGAGCTAAACTTGTAACATTGATTTTTTTTTTAATTCAGTGTATTGTTGGTGTGCCTTTGAGGCAGACTGTGAATGTGACACTAAACTTTGCTAATGCAAAAAGGATTGTTTTTAATGCAAAGGTTTAAAAATTGTACAAATTAGACAATAAGGAAATTTTGATACTTTTCTGTTAACAGGCTACCACTTAGCACCAAATGTAAATGTTGGTACTAAATCTAATTATATATAAAGCCTTTGTGAAAAGAATAACTTTTGTGTCTAAGGAATATAATATGTGTAATATTCAAAACATGCCAGGCCAAGGTGTGCACGATGTCAAATTTGTGCAATTCTCGAATGTTTCTAGGGGGGAAGAGATAATTGCAGAAATTAAGCATTGCGCGTATTAAACATAATGTATATTATACACAGCTATTCATGACTTGACATAAATTAGCTGTACTGCATTTGGCACTTTGGGCACATTTGCTGACTGCTGCCCCATTAACAAAAAAGTATCAAAATTCTTATTTTCTGGTTGTAAGGATACTGCTAGTTCAAAGAAATTTTTTGCTAAAAATTAAGAGAGAATAGTTAATATTCTATTTCTGTGCATACATCCGAAAATATTAAAGTTGTGTGAATCTTTAAAAACACTGTATTATGAAAAGAATTGGGCCTTTTATTTTTTAAAAATTCTAATTAATTATTCTATTTTAAATTAATAAACCAGGTATGCGTAACAAATTACGTAACTTTTATATGCAACTTTTCCAGATAGTTCTTCAAGTATTTAAAAAAAAAAACCCTATCTTTAAAAAGTGTCCAAACTTTAATGTGGCATTAATTTGAGATGAAAATACCAAATGCATTTCAAGAAAAGATCACATGTGGATTTTTCTTCATAAGCAGCAAATACTCTGCCATAGGACAAAGTGAAAGGAATTTAGTATCAAGATGTCTTTTGAAATGTATTTTGAATCACATTAATTGTGGCCAAATTTAGTACAAAATGCATGTTTCTAATGTTAGGTTATTTGTCTTTAATCAGTGTATATTTTTATTACATTTTTATGTATGAATAATAATTTAAATTTTATATGCAATTGTCAAAAAATAATTGTTATATAGAAAATATAAAAAATTTCTATCCAAAAACATCAAATTATAATTTACATCTCAGAATTTATTGTTATAATTTTTAAAATAATAATTATGGGCTAGTTAAATATATTGTAACTTTAGAAGCATCTCTTTTTAATTATAGCTATCTGTAGATGCTTATGAGTTATCAGTTTCATTTATTACACATTAAATGTACTTTAAAGCATATCATTATTAGCAATTTTATTAAAAAATAAAGATTTAACATTATTGAGAAGTATATTTATTGCTTTTAAATTATTTAGTTTCTCAATCAGCAACAGACTAGTTAAACTTTAAGTACATATTGAAGATCTTGTAATATGCTGAATGACAGTGCTTTGAGAATTTGCTGAGCATGACAGTGCGTAGAAGATAAATAAGGTGGATTCTTTCCATTGTTCTCATCAGTTTCTGAGATACAATTATAGCTATAAATTATGTGCTAGTCACATATATTTTATTTTGCCCAGGGGGCATGTTATGTGTATTTTTGTTAACTGAAAACCATACATCTTTTTGGCATGTAACAAAAGGACAACCTATAAATTGAACTTAATAATGTGTATGAAGTCCACAAGACTTACATTTCCAATGAAGTTCGTTTAGTTCAATAAGTAATTGTCAAAGGTTTACCCATATCACTATCTTGGCACACAAAACTTACAGTATAAGCTGGAACTTACTCATTACTTATGAGTGGTGACACAGGCAAAATTCATATATATTCAAAACTCCACTGTTATTGGTGAGTATATGTATACTGTATGTATATTCAGTTTATGGGTGATATTAAAAGACGAAATAATATCTGAAATTTGAAAAATAGCTACATATTGAAAATTATACTCATAATGCAATATGAATTGAATAATTTAATTAGATATCCTCCTGTTCTTCACATATTGGCTATAACATATTTGATGTAGCATACATGAAGTATATTTTTTTCCCCCAGATTCCTTTATATCTTTACTTCTTCATATGAAACGTGGACCAATTCATTCTCAGAACAACAGCATTTCCTATGAGTTAGTTAATTTAGTAGGAACATTTTATCACTGGCCATCCACTTTTGAAGGTAAGAGAGATTACGTTAACTTTTCTCCTGTATTATTTTTGCATTGAAAAGACTTACCATGGCAACAGTGTATGCAAAATTCTGATTTCTTACTTTATATTCATAATAAAATTTTAGACCGAATTTTTTTATTAGTCTGAGATCTGTTCTGTTTCCAGATCACAATAACATTTTTTTAACTGCCTTGTTTTAACATGTTTTCAAGCACAATCTGTGAGATAGTTTGATATCCATTTTAAGAAGTGAATAGAATTTTTGTTTTATTACTTGACATATTGGATGTATTGTGAAAAGCATGTAGCTTGTCTTGAAATGTACAGTGTTCTTTATTATACTACTGTTGTAATGGAAGCATATTCTTACACTGGATTTTTAATTTTTTGATACATTCTGGTATTTATAATTTTATCTGAAATATCTTGATGGCCAAGTTAACTAACCATTGCATATCTGCAGTGTAATGCAGTTATAACATACCTTTCCATATCACCATATATGCTTAAGTGAATTGAATCTGGAAAAATATTTTATAACTTGAAATTTATATTTTTGTAAATGTTTGTGGATATTCTTTAATGCTCTTTGAAGATGCTAAGTTTTCCAAAATCAAATAATCCGTAGTTTAATGCTTTAAAATATCTACCAAATATGCTAATTGAAACTACAAGATGTGATCAAAAAATTCTGAATCTAAATGCATGATAGAAAAGGAAATGTGCTTATTAAAAATTTGGCTTCCATCCTTTTCAAAATACAAGGTTAATTCAATAGAAAATGGTTTTTTTTTTGGGGGGGAGGTGCAGGGTGAAATAGTTAATTCTAACTCTAAAATAATTAACATTATTACCACTTAGCTGAGCAGCATGGCTTTATGGTTCAGTGCTCTTACCCCTGCACTCGGACACTGCAGGAAGATATCATGGATGTCATACCTGGGTACCACATGTAGATATTGCAGGAAAAGAATTATTTTTGATGAGTGCAGCTACTCATACTGACCAGATCTCACTGTTGTATCAGAACTCCAGGATCCACTTTGCCATAGTGAAATGGGCCACAATGAATCGGTAGCCTAGCACTGTATGCCGTATGCCAGCACTTAAATAATAATGGAAATGCACTAATTTGCCCACATCATGATATCTACAGCATGATATGATGTCTCCACAGTTTCAGTATTGTTTTTCATAACCTGATGTAAATGCTCTATGTGGCCAAGGAGAATCCTCCATGCTAGTAACTCTTTCCTTATTGCCGTGCTGGAATTCTTACTAAACATTAAATCTCTATGGGTTTTGTGCCGATCAAAAACTAGGAAGACTTCAGTGCTCTTCCTTGGGGCACTGTTACTTATACTTACATTTAAAATACATTGGAATATTTACTGTATGTTTAAAGGTAAAATTTTATTTTATTCACTGAAGTATTTTATTGCTTCATTTTTGTTTTCGTTAAATTAAATGGTATTCTCTTTATTTAAGGTAGAAGATTCTAATTTAAATTTACTTTGTCTTTTCCTTTCTTTGGGGAAGGGCCAGAATTTTTGGGTGAACTACTATAATTAAAATATGTTGAAATGGTTCATCGGCTAATCCTGGATACAGAAAAACAAGGATTTTTGTAGAGAAGAGATTTCAGTTGGTTTCAATGTTCCTTTCCTATGATGAAGTGACACTGAAGTTGACTGAATTCCTCTTCTTTTGAGTTTTTTAAATTTCTTTAAATTTCATAAATTTTTTAATTGGGGTATGCTTGTTTAAAAGTTTTGGTTTTAACGTCTTTAAAAATTGTTTGTTGCATTTATAGCATTATTTGAAATTTATTAATTATGAATTTCAATTTTCATCTTTTTAAAAAGTAGTTCTAAATTTCTTACTTTGTCTTTACTGGTATTAAAATATATATAT
>KK120812.1:390721-407447 GCA_000611955.2 Stegodyphus mimosarum
GAGAATAATAATAGATATTAATTAAGGTACTTGGTGAAAACATAAAAAATCAAATAATTGTAAAAGACTAAATGTTTTAAATACAATTTTTAAAAAATTGTGAAAGACTAAAGCTTTTATATAAAAAACAAAATGATTATTGTCATTGAATGTAGGTTAATTGACTTGTCAAGAGGAACAAATTAATCCCCATTCAACAATCGATAACCAAAAGAAGCTATTGTGTTCATGACCTATAATTGCAAGGATAAGTTATAAAATTTAATCAGCAAGAGCTTGATCCAAAACTGAGTCAATCTGAAGAATATAGTGTTACTAATAAGTTTTCTGGAAATTTTAGAAGTCCAGTTTATTAATTTATTTGTAGTAAGATTAAAATTTCTTGTTTTGTCAAACATTTTACTGCACTAAAATTTAAATTTAGTACTACATTAATTACTACTACTTTGTACTACACTATCTTAACAACATTGAAATTATAATTTTTGAGAAAAAAAGAAACTTCAGTTTTACTACAAATAAATTAATAACTTCTAACATTCCCAGAAAAATTACTAGTAGCACTGTAATTAATCAGATATAACACATTAAAAATATTTGTTCGGGTACACTAGATATTCAATAAGAAATTTTGCTTCTAATAAAAATTTGTATTAATAACTTCGTACCAAATCAATTTATTAACTACTGTCTTTAAAAAGCAGGCATTAAATACGCTGTCCAATCTTTTTATTGAAAGGGTTATAATATTTTTTAAACTTTCTAGGTGAATTATATTGGATGTCTTTCAGTTTAAGGATTTCTAAATTTTGTAATTTTACCTGTAATTATTGTATATTTTCTAATATACTGTAGCTTCTTTTCTATTTCTACTTTTATTAACAAAGGAGTCTATTTCAATTTCTAGTCTTGTCTACTGCCCAGTACAAGTGAAGATCTTTTGCTCTGTTTGTACATTTCAAACATTTAGCCAGAAAAAGATTAATTTTTATTGTTTGTAAGATTCAAACTAATTTTTCTGTCATGGCTTTTTAATGTATATTTTACAGTAGATTTTGACTTATTAATGGTTATGTCAAGGAATAACTTATTTGCAAGGAGTTTACCATCTTTAATAATTTGTTTAGAATTTATTTGAATTTTACGTTGAATCTAATTAGAATGTGCTTGATGTTTTTCTTCAATTTGACTCGATTATGAATCAAGCTGTTACTGATTAAATTTGACAGTTTATTCTTGCATATATATAAGAAATTCTTGCATATATAAAGAAATATAGGTGATAAAAATAATCTTTTCTTTTGGTTATTGATTGTTGAATGGGGATTGATTTGTTCTCTTGCTAAGTCGGTTAATCTCCATTCAGTGACAATAATTATTTTTTTTTCTTTAAAACATTTAGTCTTTTATAGTTAATTTTGTTTATTTATTTACAGCATTTAGCCTTTTATAGTTATTTAAAGCATTTAGTCTTTTATAATTATCTGATTTGTTATGTTTTTACCAAATGCGTCAATTAATGTCTATTAGTATACTCTAGCATGTAATTTAAATATGTTTTCTCAAGAACATTAAAGATTACGTTTTTTCTTACTTTTCCATGAGATAATTTGTTTTTATAAATAAAATTTTATTTCTTATTTTGTAACGTCAGCGCATGTATTAGGCTTTTTTGTACTTTAAAATTGCCTTTTAATTGTTCTTTGAATGTATATATTTAACTTTAAAGCTGCCTATGACAGTTTGTACTTTAAAATTGCCTTTTAATTGTTCTTTGAATGTATATATTTGACTTTAAAGCTGCCTATGACAGTATTAACAGAGAAAAACTACTTGAAGCAGAATGAAGAATGTTATAATTTAATATTCCAAAAGAACTGATAGGCCTCACAAGGATGACTCTTAAAAATGTGATATGTAGGATAAAATTTCAGCATACCTTTCAGAACCTTTAACTGAGAAGGGATTAAAACAGGAAGATTCACTATCTTGCCTGTTATTTAATATAGCTTTAGAAAAGGCCGTAAGGCTAATGTTTGAAGTGCTAGCAGAGCTGCTAGAATATGATCCTTGATTGCCTGAGGGAGCCGGAAACTATTACTGCCTTTACTAGTGAGAGCTGTTACACACGCCTCGTGAAGAGCAAGGATCTTATTCTCATATGAGATTGTCCTTGAAGTTCGTCTATGTTTATTTGATTAGTACAAATTGATGTGTCCTTTTTGGTCATATTGCGTGAAGCAATTTAGCAATTGAGATATTGCTATGTCTGTAAGATGAGCTGAACAGAGATGGTAATTGTACTAGGGTGGTAAGGGCAACTATGTAAAATTAAAGCTTAATGAAATAAATTATTCTAACAGCAATGAATGGAGGTTAATTAAGCTTAATTAATTAGGCCAGGGAATTAAGAAACGGGGGGTTAGGAAATCTAATCCTTATGACTGGAATAGTATACTTAATTAGCACAATAACCGTTTCAAAATTGCATATCAGGTGATTTGGAATATTATTACAGTACGTGCTTGATAATACTTAAAATTTCACAACAGGAGTATATGAATTAAATAACTTCTAATCTCTCTTATTATGAATACTCTGAATTATTACAAATTATTTACTAGTTAGATTCTGACATAATAGATTTTAAAAATGGAATAGTTAACTGTGGCGTGCAAGATGAGAACTCAAAAATGCTCCAATGCAATATAACAATTTTAAAATCCTACCTCAGAAGATGCACATCTGCTCTCCTTCTTTTCATTAGAATCCACAGGAAGAAAACATTCTCCAAATTGCACTCTATTTTTTAAGTTGGTTCATACACTTAAAACACAGATACTAATGTTGTTATCCGAACTGAATGAGTATTATCCAGTAGTAAAACATGGAATGTCATGCCTAAATTCACTGTATAACAGTGCACATACACAGGTGTCACAGATTTAATCACTATTTGAACTGATGTTAATTAGTTGTATGCATAAAACGGCTTGCTAAATTCAGACTAGAATACTCTTCACACACTGCTGTGAATAAAAAATTAGACACGTAAAAAAATACTTGCTAATCACTGAACAACTTACTTGAATCACTGAAACCAATTAACGTATTATTCTGAGAAATTTGATTTATGAGTTCGTGGTGTCCTTCGCTGCGTAAAAAGTCCCAAATGAAACTGCACAAATAGCTAAACTTGCAGTTTTCGAACTAACTGTCCGATTTCTTTCAATTTTTGAATCTTTGTTTCCTCTCGGTATTCTGTTTATGGTAAAATTAGACTGGGGGCGCTAAAGTAATTAGCAGTGGAGATATGACTTTGATTAGAAACACACACTTCCTTTTGTTATTCCTCCTTATTGCAGCTCCATTTTTAAGTTTTCCACTAAGATCCCTTTGCAATGTGGGGGGAATGGGTTGCACTGCTGCTCTGCAAATGTCAAAGTTCACGCATGGTATTTCGGACCACGTGGAAAATCCACTAATTGGGCGAAATTCCACATCCAACATTGTAAATCACTTTGCTATCCAACGGACAGAGCCGCTTCTAGGGAGATGAAAGTTGCAGCTTGTAGCTTTTCACAATGCATGATAATACAAATACTTTAGTACTCCATAAAAATTTTCATATGTGTTGTGCAGTCAAAATCATATATCAACGTGTTCGTTAGAACTTGCTATTTAGGATGATACTATTTTTGACTATTTTCACAGGGTATATCTGCATATACATGGCTTTGAGACGGAGCGATGAAAACACGTGCTACTTCTGTTGTACTCCAATCAGTCTTCTAATGGTGTAGATTGCAGCACAATAAAGCAAAGGGTGCAAAGTAACATCTTGACTGCAAGAAAGCTGAAGCTAAAGTGTGCAGTTATCCAATATGGAGGCTCTCCAAGAAAAGTCTTTGTTTTAGATTAGAAAGGTTTCAGTTCTCGAAATTTTGAGTTCAGGTTCTGAATTAGCTACATCATCAACGTTATGCAAGCTATGCAAGATGGAGTGATTCAGAAATGTTGCAGTCCAGAAAAGTTATGATTTTTAGAATAGGGAGGGGGAATTAAGGAGTTACCACTAGTTTAAATTATAATTTTGATTTACATATTTTTATCTTATATATACATACATTAAATTTCTTGCTTAATGTTTTAGACCCTTCAGTGTTTGATATTTTTAGGTTCTAATCCATCTGGCTTTGATTGTGATAGTAATAGCTGCAGTAGCATTTGTTCTCCGCTTCCCTCAACGACAGTAGAGTGGCGTTCTTGTTTCGTAGCAGTTGGCCGTCTCCAGATGCCTCACTTGCTGAAAGTTGTTAATTTGTCTGAGGAATCAAAAAATGAATTCACTTCACGTCATAGCTTGGAATGGAAATTTCTATTCTTAGACCACAGGTTTGTTGTTCAGTCAACATTCTGTTACATTATTTAAAATTTGAAGTATTTTTCCCATGTACCTACAGTTGAGAAGTTCTTATTTACTTAAATCACCAAACTGAAGTTTTGGCTTCAGTTTGATGAAATTTATTTGAAGCCCTGCTGTTCAAAAGTCGGAAATTTATCAAAAATTTAAATATAGTTCGATACATGTTATATATAGTAATATAGTACACATGTTTTCAGGTTAATTTTTATTAAAAGGAAAAGGAGAGAAAAAGTTGCAAAGTAGTATATTCTTCATTTTTAACAGTAATATTTTTTAATACGTTTTGCATAAGATAAACTACAGAACTTCCCTTTTTAACGTTGCTCTGATACAGAAATCAGAAAGACAGCAAGGATTTTGAAAAAAGTACACTAAGATAGCCAAAGGGAAGTAAAATATGTAATGTTTAAAATTAACGGAATTATTTTTTCAACGTACTGATATTTGAGATATTTAGGTTTATCTGCTGTTGAAAGTCATTATCTGAACAGATTTAACCCATACAATACTGCTGTAAGAAAAATGAATAAATTTGTATTTTCTTTATAAATAAATTCATTTGCATAGAAAATATCATTATAAGCAATAAAAAGAATCAAACACGTTTACATGATAAGTAATTAAGTGGCCTATGTATAAGATGTCAGGATAATCCACTGCTGCTCTACAATCATTGTATACATACACACACTGGCCAAATAATTAGAAACCTTTGAGATTTTCATTTGCATGCCTGCTAGGGATGAAGTATGCAAATTTTTTTTTCACGACATGAGTTACATGTGGTTAGAATGCTAGTAAAAATAAGGTGTAAGAGTGCTTTTCATGATGAATGAAGTAAAATGGGGAAAATGACAGATCTTTCACCATTTGAAAAAGGGCATGTTGTTGGTGCCCCTTTAGCAGGGACCTTGATTTTGAAGACAGCGAATCTCACTGGGTTAAAAAAAAGAGCCATATCAAGGGTTTTCAAAAGTTGGAATCAGAACCCACAGTCCATCTCTAGAAGACATAACTATGGGTCGAGTACATTTTCCAAGAGCGTGATCGATGGCATCTCTGACGAATTGTATGGTCGAACAGGGATTCTGTTGTGCTTCAAATGATACAAATCATCAACCAAGGCTCTTCCCAACAGATTTTGGAACCATGCCCAGGAAATTGCAGAGGGTAGGAATGCATAGTTGGGTGCCTGTGAGAAAAACACTCATTTCTGCCTGACATGCAAGAATTCATTTGCAGTGTTGTCGGGAAGGAAGACACTGGACATCTAAGGATTGGAAACTGATAATGTGGTTGGATGAATCACACTACACCTTATTTTGCCCTGATGGAAAAGGTCGAATTTAGTGAGAACCCCATGAAGCCATGAATCCATCTTGCATACTCACACTGTGCAAGGGTCTGGTGGGAGTATCATGATATGGGGCATGTCCTGCTGGCATGGAAATGTGCCTTTATGTTCCTCGAGGATAAACAAATAGCCATGCGATACCTAGATATACTGGCAGATCAAGTGCACCCTGCAGTGTTGCATTTTTACTCTGATGGTGACGGATACTTCATGGATGATAATGCAACTATACATCGTTAAAGAAGTGTTCAATATTGGTTCGCTGAACAATCGCTCCAAGCTAATGCATGGTATTCTGTGGACGTAAATGCACTTCAGAAGCATGTACACTCAATGCCCAAAATACAGATAAAACAACAAAAGTATAAATTTAATATTATATTATGAAAAATATATTTAAAATTAAAATATTATGTAATCAGTATTTTAAAATTACTTGTCCTTTTTTATTAATTATTTTTAAAAACATATGGTTATGGATATTAAATTAAAGGGTAATGAGAAAAAAATATGCTCACTAATTTAAAGTTACAACTGATGCCCAATGCTGTAATTATTTATGTTAATTAAATAGAATTGAACACGAAATTGCACTTCCGTACATATTTTAGCGTTGAAAGTATGCAAATTCAGTGATTGACAATGTGATATGAAATGCACACATGTTGGAATTCCAGTCTGCAGTGTTGTTTAAAATGAATGTGGTTTCTGAGAGGGATCAGTCTTTAGCAGTTATGGCTCAGAGATATCATTTGATTGAAGGTCAAAATTATTATTGCAATAATTGCTGCAAATAATTGGTGGAATCAAGAGAGGGCAAGCACAAATAGAGGTCGCTCAAGATCTGAATATCCCTCAAAGTGTCATATCTAGAGTTTGGAGCCATTTTTAAACACTGGATAAGTTAATAGACATTTTAGTCAAAGGTATCAAGAGCAACAACTGCATCAGAAGACCATTTTCTGTTGGTGTTTTCTCAAACAAACCATAAAGCGTCTAAAAGAGATTTGTTTTTTATACCTTCAAGCTGCCACAGGAACTTGATTTAGCCATTCTACTGCTGCATGAAGGTTTAATGAGCTTGGACTGTATGCGAGAAAACCAATGGTTTGTGTCCCACTCACTCCAGCTTCCAGAGCGGCCTGTTTAAATAGGTGCTGTCATGATGTTCATTGGAGCCAAGACGATTGGGCATGAGTGTTGTTTGCTGACAAGTCCAGATATAGTCTGAACAGTGATTCTAGGTGTGTTTTGATCTGGAGAGAGGAAGGAATAAGTAATGTGTCCTACCTTGTCCATGAAATATCAAATTTCTGCACCTGTAGTTTAATGGTTTGGAAAGGAATCATGACAAATGGCTGAATCAAGCTGCATGTCTTTCAAGGAAGTTCTATAATTGTTCAGAGATGAATCGTGACAAATGGCTGCATTAAGCTGCATATCTTTCAAGGAAGTTCTGTAATTGTTCAGAGATATGTGGATGAGGTATTGGAACCCCAAATTAGACTGTTTAGACTGCTGTTGACCCAGAGTTTTTGCTAATGCATAACAGCGCTCGGCCTCATCAAACATATGTGTTGTCAGAATACTTGCAAACAGAAGATATCACTCGAATGGATTTGCCACCTTATTCACCCAACTTGAACCTTATTGAGCATGTACTGCATGCCATAGGGTGCCGAATTTCAGCGTGCCAAATTCCTCACCAGATCTTCTAGGAGCTTAAAAGTGCACTTTTAGAAGAGCAAGACTTGATAGTCTGAGTGACCATGCACCATATTCAAGAAACAATTTTTCCACCATTTTTTAAGTTCCAGAAATTTGGTTTTAATTTCAGTGTTTTGCAAATAATCAACAGCCAAACATTGTGGTTTATGTTAACCAATGCTTTTGTACAAATTTCTAGTAATAATTTTTCATTAAGTATCAGTTACGTTTTATTTCTGTCATTATCCTTTAATTTTGATAAAGTGTGTGTAATAGCTGACCACACATGACCAGTGTGTAATAGCTGCTAAACACTTAAGCTGGAATCCAATTCAACATTTTTGACAGTATGTGAGTGTTTTCATATGATAGAAATGATATTTAGTGTGTTTTTTCTTATGGAACAGCTAAGTAGTTTAAACAGTCTTATTGGCTGTCAACATTTTCATTTGTTAAAGGTCTTTTTCTGCTCATGTGCCATTAAAATTAAGGTAGTAGTTCTTTGATGAAGTTTTAATTTTCCTTTGAGCTGTCTTATATAACTTAAATGATGTGAAGCCTTATATTTAGGTACAATGTAATATTTACTTGAAATGTAATCTGTCTTCACACTTGTAGAATCCAGTGATTTAAATGTAATCAGTAAGCAAGTATGTAATGAAAACTTTATTTTCAGGGCTCCTCCTATTATTGGCTATTTACCTTTTGAGGTATTGGGCACATCTGGTTATGATTATTACCACGTTGATGATCTCGATAACATTGCTGCTTCGCATGAGCTTTGTAAGTAATAAAACTATGTGCATGTGCATGTATGTATGTAATTTTTTATTGTAGGTATGTATGTATCTGTATTTAAGTCTACATGGAAAGAGAAATTACAGAACAGAGAGAGTTCCTATTTTTTCATACACTAAGTGGTGTTCATTGTTTTCAGTGAGTGAATTTCGTATCCTTGTGTGACCCTCAAATGGAGCATGGATATGCTCAGTGGAGTCTTAAGATTCTGGATAACTCTGTTCTTCCCACACTGGGGCATGTCACTAATTTCTTGAAAAAGATGTTCAGGAGTTAAACTCACCTGTTCAAACTGTTGACTTTGACTCCACTGAGCATATCTAGAAGGGAATGAAATATAAACTGTAAGCCTGGTCTTAATGGTCTGCATATATGACAGGAGCTGTGCCTTTATTTGCTGGATTGGCACACAATTCTGATTAAAATTACCTTAAATAAATTCCAAGTTTCTGCCATTTGTGCCAAATAGCCCAAAAGAGAGGTGTTCAGGTAATCTTGAGTGTAAAATTTATGAAAAATTCAATTTGTTTAGATTTTCTGTTTTTACTCTTTAATTTGTGATGCTTTTTGCAGTGATTAAATGCATAAGTTATTGCACTATAATGGGGAAAATTATATTTTTGGATATGATGCAAATAAATGCTATGTAAAATAGCAGAATAATTGGAAGTATTCAAAAATAAAACAAGTGTTAGATGAGTTATACCATATTTTCAGGGAGTGGTTTATGCTAGATAATGTAACAGAATAATCATAGTTTTCAAATTAACAAATTTGTGTAATCACACAAAGTAGCTAATTGTTCATTAGTTGTTTGTTGAATTTAATTTTTGGCAGTGTTAAATTGTTATTTTAAGCATGACTTTCCTGGTGCATTATCTTGTGTTACCACTTACCTGAAGAGATATTATGACATGGATAATAACTTGTTTTATTTTTTGAATTCTGATTATTATTTTGTTGTTTTCAGTTCTTGTTTTTATTTATTTATTTTGAGTTCCTATAATCCTTCCCCTTCTGGTTTTCCTTTTCTCTTAAACTCTGATATGTCAAGTTCTAATTGATATGGAAAGATTGTAAGAACCCTTTTCCTGTTCCATACTTTTCTTACCCAATTTAATGTGCCTCTTAGCACATTATTTAGTTTATGAATTTGCTTCAGCTCTCACAACTATTATCAGCATAGGTAACCGTGTAATTTATCAATTAAAAAATCTAATCAAAATAAAAATGCATTCATGTGAAATTATTTGTAAGTTATCATTAGAAATTCTGTTTTCATACTCCCATAGTGGTAACATATAGTGCTAAACTTCTCTGAAGTTATTATTTTTTGTATTTTCAGTAATGCAGACTGGAGAAGGAACATCCTGTTTTTATCGCTTCCTCACTAAAGGTCAGCAGTGGATATGGCTTCAAACACGTTATTACATTTCTTACCATCAGTGGAATTCAAAACCAGAATTTATCGTGTGCACACACACTGTAGTTAGGTAAGGCATAGATATTTTTGATTTTGCAAAGTAGTTAGACTGGATAACAGAATTCATATACAATTTAATTATGCTAATAAAATATCAAGTAATAGCTAAAAGAATTTATAGGTGGATGTCATAATTGATTTCACATACAAGAAGAGGTAAAGAAACTCCAGATTTAAGTCATTGTTGTCGTACTATGTAAAATAAATGGATTCTGTATCATGTACTTTATGATGTATTTCTGTGGTTTTTTAAGCTAATAAACCCTCAATACTTGTATGTTAGATAAGTGCACAAAATGCTTTTGTGTTGCTTGTGGGCAAGTAGTCTATTAATTAAATCACCAAATATATCATCTCTGTTAAACCAAAATGCAAGGGGTATAATAGTTCTGGATCTTTTGAAACTGTAAGTCCACAATGCAGATTTTGAAAAATGTGAATATAATTATGGATCCTGTATTTGAACAATTAGGTACTTTAGGAAAAAAGCACTTTTTGGTTTCTTGGCAGTGGTTAATAAACAAATTTTATCCACTTTAGTGATCAAATATGGACCACTTTCATTTTAGATGGGGCTATTTCTTTAATGATGCTGATACACTTATAATTATTCTAGTCTGCTGTGGTGCTATTTGAGATCTTAAATTGCTTTTTGTATAACAATGTATGTTTTTGGTAGGGTTTTGAAGTTGGCAACTTTTGATATATCACTGTTAATTGATAGACATAAGCTCATAAGTAGTTTGAAATAAAAATATTGACTGTAGCTTTAATAATTGCAAGTAAATTAAGAGAGAATGTCAATAGTGTCTGAAGGTCAATTTCTATTGAGGCAGAAGTTACAAAATGAACTCTGAATTTTGATTGTGATATTGCATTATTGCAAACATATAAGATGGAATTTTAGGGAATTAAAAACTTTGTAGATAATTATGGATCCATGTGTATGTTAATAAAAAATAATTTGAGAATAAAATTAAAAATGAAGTGCAAGTGATTTTTATGTAAAGGATTTTAACGCATGAAAATAAGTAGACCTGACTGTAAAGAAAGGGAACAGATTTTTGTAATATGGTTTTAAAAATGCTAGTCTATCAATCTTAATTTTAGGCATGCACTGTTTAAAAGTAAAAATGGACTCTTCATTTACAAACTGATGTAACGAACCGATTTACTTTATAGAGTGAGTGAATGTGATTTTCCGAAATGGAGCAGTACCTCTTTTAGTGATCTGAGAGCTCTTGTTGGAACTGTGTTGGGAAAGTTCAGTTTTCTTTTTAAGGAAAAAAGGAATCGTTCTCCTTGCATGTTTAAAGTGAGTTTGATTTACATCATTTCCCAACTTTTTCAGTATTTTTTATTCCAGAAATTTATTATTATTTCTATGTAGAAAGGAGGTTTCAGGAAATCTCAGAACTAAAGTTGAAAGAAATCAGAAAATTAATGGTTGTATTGGATTGATTATTCCAATCCCACTGCTCGTTTGATTCTTTTTTGCTCTTCACTCGATCATCGCACACACTGCTCTTGATTCACTCCCTGTTTCCAATCTTATTAATCAAGATTATTGTTAGTAAGCAGTGATTCATAAAAATGAATCAATTCGGTTCAGTGAGTGTACTACTCTGATCTCATCCCATAAATGTGGGACACCTCTATTTCAAAGTTCTTCTTTTACTTAATCACAAAGATGTTGGAAAGTATGAAAGTGACATCTGTGTTATTTCTGTGTAAGTAGAGTTGAGCAATCTGCTTCAGAATTGATTTAAAGAACTGATTGACTTTATTGAATGAACAGTAGATTCCAGAAAACAGAGCGGTGGCTGTTTTACATTTCACAGAAAGGTCTTGTTGGAAACTTGCCAGGAAAGAGGATTTCCATTTTAGATGAGAAAAGAATGTGTATTCTCTTAAGTTAAACTAAATTTAATTTTTTATCATTTTCCAATATTTTTTAGTTTAGAATTTTATTGTTAGTTTTATTTAAAAAGGAGTTTTTTGTGAATCTCGAAACTACAGTTGAAAGAAATCAGTTCTAGGTGTTTATGTTTAATTCTCTTGAACTCATTGCTGATTTGATTCTTTCCTCTCTTTACTCCAGCCTTCCTAACCATCCTGATTCATTTCTTGCTCCTGATGTTTTTCATCAAAGATATTGTTAGTGAGCGGTGAATCTTAAAAGGGCTAATTCAGTTCAGTGAATGAACATAACTGATCTGATTTCATAAAAGAGCAGTTTTGTTTATCTCTGTCTGTAAGGAATGTGAAGTGGAGAAAGCTAGTAAATGAAGAGAGGAAAAGCAACATGCCTCATATAATAATGCAGTGAATCTACTTTTAAATTTTGAGTGTGTTTGCAGAATTTCTAAGTGAAATTGCAAAAGGCCAAAGGGTGTTCTCAAAGTTAACTTAATTCTCAAAGTAAAATAATGCTTGTTGTTAAGATTTCATTTCAAAAAGAATATTTTTAAAAATGGATAAATAAATGGAATGAAATATATACGTGAAGAACCTTCAACAAGGAATCGGAACATTATCTCAGTTTTACATACGTGAAGTCCCCAGTTTTCATTTCATAAGAATAATAACAAATGGGATGCTCATGATTGATCTATGTAAACAGAATAATAAGAAGTTTTAGTTATTGAGGAGGCAGAAAATAATCTACTTAAACACTTTAAGGTGTCATCAAATTATACAGGGTGATCCAAAAGTTCGTTAACATTTGAAAATTCAATAATTCATGGAGTAATGTAGGCAAAGAGGAAAAAATTGACAAACATGCTTGAAATGACATGGGGTTTTATTGAAAGGAAAAAAATGCAGAAAAAGGGGGGCCAAGATATGGAAGTGTGCAGCAAAATGTCAATGCACTGCATGAAAATTGTGTGTGAAAATGAGCTGTAGTGAGAGAGGAAATTAGTTCTTTCATAACTTTGTCACTTTCCTATCCTCGTCTCTCGATGTTGATCATGGTGCAATGTGGATTTATCACATCAATCGTGATCGGACTCTTTTTCTTCAAGCAAATGCATGCCTCTACTATTCAAACTGCCAATGTGATTGGTGTGAGGTGCGTTGGTACAGAATCGCATCATCACTAATCTGCCTGATAAACACCTGTTCTAAGGTATGGTTTTTTGTGGGATGGTGCTCCACCCCATATTGCTACACGCATTAAAGATCTCTTGCACACAATGTTTGGTGAGGAATGCATGACAAGTCAACACTTCCATCATGCTTGGCCTGTCAGGTCCCCAGATCTCAGTCTGTGTGATTATTGGTTGTCAGGTTTCCTGAAATCGCAAGTCTACCACAATGTCGGACCTCGTTGGAGATGCTAAAAGACAACGTCCAATGGCAATTTCTAACCATGCTTACAGATATCCTGTACAGTGCTGTTCACAACATTGTTGCTTGACTACAGGTATTGTTAATGAATAACAGCCGACATGTTGAACATTTGTTATAAAGAACATAATCTTTATTAAAAGTTTATTGTTTTGTTATTGCTTTTATCATAAGAAGTCCCAACTGTCAGTTGTTTTAAGTACTTTTGGGGGGAGAGGCTTTTGATAAAACCCTATGACATTTTAAGCATGTGTGTCAATTTTTACCTCTATACGTGTATTATTCAGTGAATTATTGAATTTTCAAATGTTAACAGACTTTTCGGTCACCCTGTACTTCAAATTTTGTACTTTATTGACATCAGTTTTGTGTTATTACTTTTACTTAAGCACTATTTTTGTCTAAATTTTTCGAATAGGAAAGATTATAGTATTTTATATAGTTTTACAAATAAATTATGATAAAAAATCGAGAAGCTTTTTCACAGCACAATGCTTATTTAATGCTGTTCAGGGCAGGCACTAAGCATTTTACTGCTCGTGCAGTCTCCTCAAGTATGAAATCTCACTGCCCAGTACTTCCCTAAGTTCTAAAATCTTTGTCACATAGTGCCTCTCCTAAATTCTAAAATTTTTGCCAGTCCTAAATTTTACTGCTTGGTGCTTCTGTAAACCTTAAAAATTTAGCTCCTCAGTGCAGCCACATGATTGTGCTGGCCCTGCTGTTAGTATCTGTTCAAATATTCATAACAATGAAATGAAAATTGCACATATAGTATTTTTCAGTGATATGGAAACTGAGTGTTAATGCCTTCTGCATCATTGGCTGAAGAAATTGTTGATCCATCTCTTGATCTGGCATCAATTGATTTATGGTATACCTTTTTAACCAACAGTTTTAACCCCTTGAGGACCAGCGCGCCGGAAACAAAACTCAGTCACGGAACCGAACGCTCTGAAACGGAGCGTCACTACCGGCCTGCGCATTTTAAGCAGTTAAGCCGAATTTTACAAAATATTCGAATAAAATCAGCATTTTAATAAAAAGACTCCAAATTTATAAATTATATATATACTATACTGCTATTTAATATGTATTAAAATAAAAAATATAACGTTAATGCAAATGAATGAAATATGCAAAAAACTAAAATTATTACTATGCACATGAAAACAAATACTATACACAATAAAACAAAGCTGCAAATATTACAAACACGAAATAAAAAAGAGGAAATTAAGAATAATAATATATTCTGAATAAAATCGAAATTTAAAAATTCTGCTGTGTGTGATATAGTTCAAAACAAGGATCCACACAGAGTCCAACATTGCATATTTTGCACTCATAATATGATGTTTGTTTTCGATTTTTTTTTAGCACATACGACACATCTTCTTCTACTTTTATTTCCTTTCCCATCAATATAAATTTTTGGAAAATGCCTACCAGTTAGACGAAATGGTTGCATGCCCGGTAATTTTGGACAAGTTTTTGAGCTCCTTGGTTTTGCGAATTTTCCTATTATTTGATGAATAACTCTGGATCTGAATTCCAAAGCAGATATTTTCACGCCTTTTACCTTCGAGTATATTACATTTGCATTTAGAAGTGCCATATCTAACAAACCAAAAAACAGCTTTTTATACCATTTTACGGTTTTTTTAAATGCTGGATAGTGATGAATAACCCATAAACCCGAACACCACCCATAAATATTTTACTCTTACCCGTTGCAATAATCTGCTGAATGTACTCCCCATATTCTCCTAACGAAAAAAACAAAGCAATAAACAAGTCACTTGAACTCACACGTGCACTTTCAAACACCCTGTTTCCCAGTTTGTTTACATTAATTAGAAGAAATACTTTCTTCCATTTCACTATCTGATTCATTCATCTATTTCGAAATCTCGCTCTATCAAACCTCAAAAGGCAAACGCAATTCTACCCCAACATTTTAACTAATAAACGTTCCCTAAATTTCCACAATCTGTCAAAATATAAACACAGCGCGCAATAAATCCCAGCCCTTTAAAGAGCCGTGATTCTCACTTTGTTTACATCAATAAATATATCAAATACAGAAGCATAGAACAGAAACTAATGCCCGTTCATGAAGGTCAAATACCATATGAGTCGACCGTGGTGAAAACCGTTGCCGTTTAACGCCATCTAGTAGCATTTAAAAATTCAAATAAAACGTTCCGATTACGCATACCCGACGCTGGTCTCTCTATATCAATCGGAGCTCTTTGCGTGGAAGCGACGCTGGGCTGATAAGACTGGAATCGCTGCGTCGCGTCCACGAGACCTTGGTCACGAACGGGTTAAAGGCCTGCTTTACTTTGATAGTATGGAAGACATCCGTATGTATTCTAACATCCTTGTTTAAGAGTGTTTTCATTCACCTAGAAATTCAGGGAAAATCAGGTAAACGAGAAATAGTCATGAAAACTACAAACTCTTTTTCAGGTAAATCCTTCCAAATAGTACACAACATGCAGAAACTGTCCCTTTTAAAAAGAAAATAAAAGCTTCTATAAACCCAAGAATTGTCACTCACGTCAAGTAGAACTAGAATGTCATAAAATCAAATATAATTAACAAGTGTTTGATCCCAAAATTATTCTTAATTTTTGTGTAGCACTGAGAAAGTGTTGAAAGGTGTTCAGGAGGCACCCAAAAGGCTGTCCAGACGGTCCAGTTCTAATCTCTCACAAACGAATACTCCACCCAGTCAAAGTGCCTGTTTATCTCCCTCGCCTTCTGTCAGTTCTCTTGGCAGCTTTTCTTCAGAACATTCCGAACAGTGCTCGGGTAAAGGTAAGTTTCCACATTTTGGTTTCTTTGTTCATGGTAATTAACACATTGTCCCTAGATTAAAATAAGATGATTAAAGTAATTGATTTAATTCATGACTTTAAGAAGCTGACTTAAATATATGTAAGATTAAAACTTGTGAATAAAAATTCTAACTTCAATTTGCAGCAGCCTTTCAACTCCCCATTTTAATTTAACTGTTTCCCTTCCGTGGCTTCGAAATAGTAACTGCTTATAATAAATCCCTCTAAACTGGTCTAATAATAAACTAATAACTGGGTCATTTTAAAATTAATCCATGTCACACAGTTCTTAGATAACGTTAACAATACAGGCACGTACATAAAGGCTTCAGCCAATACTGATTTAAATTTGAGAGTCTGAAACTGATAATTTGTAAATGGAAATTAAATGTGAAATCAAATCATTCTAAGCCAAGCTTTCATATTGGCATTCCTACTGTTGCAGGCTATCCTGCCAACATGTTGCCACTTACTTTTCTTTCATCAATTGTTTTATCATGATAGTGTGAAAAGGCACAAATGCAATATAAAAATGTAGTAATTTAGAAGTAAATTTCACAGCAGAGCCGAGAATTCTGTTTGCAGTGTTATGGAGGTTTGTGCATTAAAGTCATCGAGACTGATAATATATTTCTTGCAAGCAGTATGAGTGCAATCTGTACACCTGATTTTCATTATTATTTTTTTCTTTTTTTACATTGTTATGATAATATTGTTAATTTCAAATAGATAAGTGGCAACATTTTGGCAGGATATCAAAC